>OVAP01001136.1:0-26170 GCA_900406295.1 Aurinia saxatilis | reverse complement strand
AAAGAAAATCAATTAGGTTTAAAAGACTATGATAGCCAATATTGTCATGGGTTTTAAACNTGATAGCCAATATTGTCATGGGTTTTAAACTCTTCAAAACTATGAATATATCAATATTTATAGGCTTATAGCTATCTAGCTCATTGGATCTTTCTAGACTAATATTATTTATCGATATACAATCCACGTATCGACATAACATTTTTCTCATTAAATAAGCAATATCAAAATACAGTTTCTTTCTAGATTTTTTGTTTTTGATTTTCAGCTTAATTTTTTGCCAAAATAAACATGTATAGAGGGAAGCTTGCTATTTTAGAACAAATCATCAAGAGACATATCTAACGAATATGTACTACCAAATAAGCAATTTTCTAAGAATTGAGACATGAAGAAGTCCCCTAATGTTAGTGACTGATGTGACTCATACGGACCTGAAACACTCTAAGTCACAGGGTGGGAAGTTCATATTCTTTAATCCACACAAGTAACCCTATTAATGTCACAAAACATAAAACTTGACAATCTCTAAAATATTACAAAACCATAACTTATAAAACATATTATATTTGTTAGGATTGACTATATGTATCCCCTCAAAACCATTACATGTCGCTATATCTACACAAAGTTATGACCGCCTTCTAACACTTCACCATTTTAAAGTTGTATATCTAATTCCACCAGAGATAAATTCCAAGCCCTAAGCTAAAAACTACACCATTTAAAAAGAAAAAAACAGTGGTTACTGTTTATATTAAATAAAATACCAAATATAAACCATATGAACCATACTCAACCGTAATTGAATAAAAAACATGTTATACCCGATATTAGGGATTATATTCCATATCGGAAGTTGAAATGAATTATTAGTAATATATTAGTAGATTGGGTCTCTACACTAATTGTCAATTGACTTTTAGTTGGAAGTCCATGAAACTTAACACCCGACCCAAAAAGACACTTAACTCAGCTACAAATACCTGACCCGTTAAGAAGAAAAAAAAGATAAATTCGATTCTAAAAATATGCAAATCACTAAACTTAAAATATGGGTTTACCATTGGTATTTTGTTTGATAGCTAATGTACCGTGGATTTGGATATAGTTATATAAGATACAATTCTGCAGAGAAACATGTAAATTAATGAATGTAATGATACATTAGAGAAGATCGAAAGGGAAATCGACATGTTTCATTTCTGGAATGCATGTAATTTTAACAAACATAAACCATTAATTTAATTCCTAATATTGGAAGTATATATATGTTTTGGTTATTATTATTATTTATTTTTTTTTGTAAAAGTGTTTTGATTAATTTTAAAAATTATTATTAATTAATTAAAGTGTCATTAATATATGAAAGGAGAACATGTGTTATTTTTAGAATGAAGCATTTGTCATTGTCATGGAGTATGCTGTGAATGTAGTATTTTGTAGCATTTTTTTTATTTTGTATCAGATTTAGTTATAACTTTTGGTTTATGTCATGATTTATAGTTTTGTAGCATTTTTAAAGATACAATGATTTTTTTATTTAAATTTGACAATATATTTAAAACTATTTTCTTATTTCATAAAAAATATAACAAGTCTTACAAACTCTAATCCAAACTAAACTTAACTAAAAACATCAAAGTATTAATCTTACACAACAAGGAGATAAATGACAACTATTTCTCTTGAGTTGCCTGCAACAAAAAGCCAAACACACAACGAAATCAAGAAAGGGAGTTAGAGTCACCATTTCGGCCATCAATAACATGAGTCATATAACAAAGAAAAAAAACAAGATAGAAAGCAAAGAGAGCAAGAATAGGTCGAGCCTATCCACTTCAACCTCTGCCTTGGTGAAATTTACACAATTTCTTTGGCAAAAGAATAACAGTTCTTAAAAACACCTAGGAGTATTGATCAATGCAATATAAAATACCTGAATTAAATCACGTGCAAGACCACTTGGCAAAGTGACTTCATCAACTGAAGCTGAGATGTTACAGTAAACAAGTAACATGATAAAAATCTCCTTTGCCTCATCAAGAGTATCCATTAGATTCCGCAATCAATAAGCTGAACAGCTAGCTCTTGAAGCTGAGATGTTACAGTAAACAAGAAAATAACGAATCTCATGTTTTTAGTATGTTTCAGCTAAGAGAGGAGTGTTGTTTGATTCGGAGAATCGGTTAAAATTAAGGACAGCGAGTGAATCTCCTTCAAGAAGAGTGTTTGTAATGAATCAATACGGGTGGGTTCTAAAGTGGGCAGGAGAGAAACCGGCGAATTATGTTTCCGGTAAAGAGCCTGTGAACGACGGAGAAGCCGTGGTTGATTCTGATGAAACGGAAGAGTAAGAAGAAGAAGAAACATCGGGGGATCTGAGATTCAACTTTAATCAAACCCTAATTGTGTTTGTTGATGTTGTTGTTGAATAGAAGAAGAAGAAAAGGAAGAATAACAAGAAGAAGCAATGGCGATTTGAGGGTCAGACAGACGGAGAGGAAGAGTAGATGAGAGAATCTGAGATTTTTTATTTTTCTTTGTTGTGTTCATTGTGAAATGAAAAGAAAAAAATAATCTTTTATATTTTAAATGAGCATATCCATCCATAAATTTTAGTAAACTAGTTTTTGGTTCCCAATCTTCTTCCTTAAAGACATTTTGGGTCTAAAAGATTGGCCCAGATCATTAAAGTACACAACTCCACTCAAGACTATCTTACAACATTTCATCTGCTGGAAACTAGACATTGAAGATCAAGCTTCCAACAACGATGTTTTTGTTATGGCAAAGAGTTTGACAACTCAGAACAGGGTACACTCATATCTTGAAGCAGACCCTTCTTGGCTTATCGACGTTTTCAATGAATACTACATTACTTAGACTTTGGATCATTTGATTGCCATTTACCTGTACTGCTCTTTGTCTTCTTAAATATGGTATTCGAACTCTTGTCATTTTCATTATATTATATTAGTTGGAGAGAAAAAAAAAGAATTGCTTAGGAAATTATAGTTTTTTTTTATCACCAAATTTTTTTATTATGATAGAAAAAGTGGCACGAAGCCTTACAACCAGCAGATTGTTACTTCACCAATAGAAAAATAACATGATTCATAAAAGGGAATTTTAGGTAATTGAGTAGTTTTGAGTTTATAATTAGTTTTTAGGTAGTTTAGAGTTTATAATTAGTTTTTAGATAGTTTCACTAGTTTTTCCTATTTGAATTTTTTATTATGCCCAATTAATTAAAAAGTGTTAAACCATTTTGGTTTAGTATATATATTTTGATTTACCATTTATGATTTGATTAATTAATAGATTTGATTAAGGCGTACAAAATAGAAAAAAGAAATTGCATAAGATTTATATATGATTTCTCTCTACGCCAAAGTAGACAAAACTATTAATTTAACGGTGGAAGGTGGATGATCATCAAACTGGATGGTGGATAGTGCATGGTGGATGATTATCAAAATGGATGATGATATTGGAGGGTGGATGGTGGATGATCATAAAATTGGATGATGGATGATAGATGACTATCAAAATATATGGTGGTATTGGATGGTGGATGGTGGATGTTTTTTAAACTGGATGGTGGATGACAGATGATTATCAAAATGGATAGTGGAATTGGACGATGAATGGTGGATGATCATCAAATTGGATGGTGGATGATAGGTGATTTTCAAAATCGATGAAACGACGTATTAGATAGCAGATGACTTTGGAAGAGGATTTGCAGAAGCAAAAAAGCATGTTGTAATCTCAGATAATTAGGGGGGTTGCGTTGTTTTAAATATGTGAACATTTTGCAATGTTTAGAGTTTGTGTTGATGGAGATCTGCGGGTTTTGGAGGAGGGTGAAATTTTACAAAACAAACTCAATTGGATGAGGGGAGATAATTGATTGGAAGAACCCTAGATGAATTGGGGAAAACTTTTTTTTCTCAGTTTTTTTGTTTGATTATATTTCTAATTCTGAATTTTAGTTTTTATAAATTTTATTTAGTGACTGGGTTGAATTACTTATGACCAGTTTAGTTTGTCCCTTTAACCGAAAATTATTAATATCAATTAGAGGCTAAGAGAGTCATTTTGTTAAAGTAAAACTACCCATTTAGTAAAGAACTTAAAAACTACCCTATTAGCAAATTATAAAATAAAAAACCACCATATTCACCAATTTTTTCTTCATAAAAACTACAAAAAAATAGAAAGGTCAATTAGCACTATCGATATCAAGTTGATCCACCAAACCCAGAAGTCCGTGACACTTCTTGCCATCCAAGACCAAGAAAATTATAGTTTAAAAAAAATTAATATAAAAAGGAGTGAATTGCTTAAAATGCTAAGCAATTCACCCAAAATTGCTTATTTAGGCAATTTTGGGTGAGTTTCTTAATTTTTTTAAGCAACTCACTCTTTTTTATATTAATTTTTCTTAAATTATTATTTCCTAAGCAACTCTATAAGAAACATGGATGGAAATGGTCTTAGGCGCAAAACGAATATAAATTGCTTAAGTGTTACCGCTTCTTAAAATTTAGGCTCCTAATTGAATTTTGGTTTCTCGCATGTTCTTTTTTGGGTTTAGCATTTGTAAATGTTATTATATGTATCAAAATATTTTTAATAGCAGTTACAAAAACTGAGCTATTCTAAAGTGATATCAATGGCCAAATTTCTTGTAGTGCAAATACAAGCAACTTGATTATGTTCAGGCATTATGTTCAACGTTTTATCAAGACACATTAATTCTAACAAAGATTTCAGCCATGCGGCGACCCGAGTTAACACCACAAACCGCACAGCCACGTCCATGTCGATGAAGATCTTGAGAGATTATTTTTAAGTGAAGATGGATTTGGAGAACAATCGTTCGATTTCGGAAAACAAGATGGAACGTGATGGCTAGGGTTTGGAACTGAGTAGTTTCAAGAAGCTGTTTGTGGTGATGGTGATGGAGATTAGAGAAGCTTGAAGCTCGTGAAGAAGAAGATGCTATCCTGTTTTCCCAAATCAACTTTTTTTTCTTCGTGTCAAACTTTTTTTTATCGGATCCGGGTCAATTATATTATGATTTGGGCAAACGTGTTATATCTAAATGCTATTAGTGGTTTAAACAGTCGGTTAATCAATTTTAATTTTATTTAGGAAAATAATGTAATTCGATTAGTTTGGGATGTAGAATAAAGAGAATATACTAATTAGGGTGTAGAGAAAAGAGGTCATTAGTTCGGGGGTATGTGTAGGAGATGCATTAGTACATGTAGTGTGCGAAAGTTAACCCTTTTTCTATACCATCCACAAAAACTAGGGAATAGCTTGTCGAAGCCGTACTACAACCGAGTCCTTTTCTTGCAACCGAAAGAGGTAATCCAAATTCTGGTCCAAAAAAAAATTAAAATCGTCTAGAGGAAAAGAAATCTGCGACAGCTACCACAAGTATTTGGCTATCTCACATTCAAATAAAACATGGGAAATTGTCTCCTCATTTTGATGGCATAATTGACAGAGTGGATTGAGGGGAAGACCTCACCTACTAAGAGCATGCTCATTGCAGATCTTTTAGGGGTGTCTAAAGGAAAAAGAGTAATAAAAATAAAGAAGAAAGAAAAGAATTTGTGTTCTGTAGATAGAACTGTGTCCTATATTGGACGTGGAAGACACAAGAGAGAGCCGCCACGTGGCACAAGTCTATTGGAGGAGGATTATTTTTAAGGGCTATTTTTTTTTCCCCGTCATTTTTGCTTTTGTTTTTCTCTCGCTCACTCAACGGAGAAAACGAAGAAGAGGATAGATTTTGTTGTTCTTCTTCTTCTTCTTTGTTCTCGTCTCCATAAAAGCTTGGATCGGAAATTCGATATGTATCTTTCTTGATTTTCTTAGGTATTGTTCGAATATTCTGGAGTTGATTCGATTTTGTTTGCTGATAGTTGTGGTTGAGATATTTTCTAGGGGTTTCGAGATATTTTTGAGTATTTTGTTGGAATTAGGTCGAGTTTTGGTTGATTTCGATTGTGATTCGAGTGATTTGGGTGACATTGCGTAGATTTTGGGGATTTTGATTAGAATGGTGTCTCTGATGATCCAAGTGTTGTAAATTCAAGTTTTGTATCGGATCTTGTGTGTAGTGAGGCATTTATCTTGCCAATTAGGTTAAGGGAGTCTTGCATTTTGTATGTGTTGTGAGTTAGTCTCTAACATGTGAAGTGTTACATCAATGGCACGGCAAATTAGTTTGAGTTTGTTACTTTTCTTATATCATGATAAAGTATATGAACTTGACTTCTTGATCATCTCTTTACGGGAGATCCAACTGCATTTTTTGTGTTGATATTCGTTTTTGTGTAATTTTATCTAGTTCATGATATGTAATTCAGAGATATGAGAGGTTTTGTTACATCCTAGATTTTAATCTGTAATTTAATTTGTGTATGCTGATTATGTTAAACTAATCTAACGACTGCAATCATTCGCTTGTCTGTAGTGTCTTACACTAAGAATGGTGATCGTCTTGTGGGTTAGATTACGAAGCGGCAAGCTGTTGTGAATCCTGTGAATACATTCTTCTCTGTTAAAGAGGCTTTTTGGTAGGAAGATGAATGAGGTTGATGATGAGGCTAAGCATATTTCTTATAGAGTTGTTAGAGGTGAAGATGGGAATGTTAAGCTCGATTTTCGTGCCATTGGTAAACAATCAGGTCTTGAGGAGATTTCTGATCAGGTATTGGATACTGTTGATTGTGTTTTTTGTCATTTTTAGGTTGTCCATTGCTGTTGATCAGTTCTTTGTGTGTTGTGTGTGGTAAAACCCCTCCAAAAAACATTTTAATTTTTGGTTCGGTATGCAACGTGCTGACTTTTTGGGGCAATTTGCAAACAATAATTTTTAATTTATAATATTGTTGTGACCACGGTAAAAGCTATGCCAGTGCATTTATCTGTTGCAGTTTTGCATCCTATCAGCGAAGTGGTGTGGTGTTGTTAACGAAAGGAAACGTCATGCATTTCTAGGTTATGAAAGGTATTTTAAAGAAAGTCAGAGTGTGGCACGGGCATAAAACCCAAAGAAGAATATAAAGCTTCTCCTCAGTAAAACCTTATCTTCTCCGTACCGCCATGGCCGCCTTCTCCGCCAATGGACAGCTTATTCCGGCGGCAGCAAGTTCTATCTCATCTCGGCGGAAATTTCTATCTCCCCCCCCTCGGCTTCCCCGCATCTCGACACCGTCTCCTCGAGTCCAGTCCGTAAAATGCAGCAGTAGCCGCGATACTGAATCTCCGTGTAAGGATTTTCTCTTTAAAGACCTGGTGAAACCTCTTGCCGTAGCCTCCGTCTCGTCCGCTGCGTCTTTCTTTCTGTTCCGAATCTCGAATCTTCCGTCGTTTCTGAGTGGCGGGGGAGGAGGGGGAGGAGGAGGAGGAGGAGGAGGAGGAGGAGGAGGCGATGGTAATTTCGGCGGGTTTGGGGATGGTGGATTCTGGGATAAACTGATGGCTCCGGCGGCGGCAGTTGCTGATGAGGAACAATCACCAGATTGGGATTCTCACGGGTTGCCGGCAAACATCATTGTGCAATTGAACAAGCTCAGTGGGTTCAAGAAGTACAAGGTCTCCGATATTATGTTCTTCGACCGGCGGAGACAAACCACGATTGGGACTGAGGACTCCTTCTTCGAGATGGTATCGATCCGCCCCGGCGGAGTCTACACCAAAGCTCAATTGCACAAGGAGCTGGAAACCCTAGCTACTTGCGGAATGTTCGAGAAAGTCGACTTGGAAGGGAAAACCAAGCCTGATGGAACCCTAGGAGTCACAATCTCCTTCGCAGAGAGCACTTGGCAGTCCGCTGACAGGTTCCGATGCATCAACGTCGGTCTTATGGTGCAGTCCAAGCCCATTGAGATGGACTCAGACATGACTGATAAAGAGAAGCTTGAGTATTACAGAAGCCTCGAGAAGGACTACAAGCGCAGGATCGATAGGGCCCGCCCCTGTTTGTTGCCTGCTCCCGTCTACGCTGAGGTGATGCAGATGCTCAGGGATCAAGGCAAAGTCAGTGCTAGGCTTTTGCAGAAGATTAGAGACCGTGTTCAGAAATGGTACCATGACGAAGGCTATGCTTGTGCCCAAGTTGTCAATTTTGGGAATTTGAACACCAAGGAGGTTGTCTGTGAAGTTGTGGAAGGAGATATAACTCAGCTGCTTATCCAATTTCAAGATAAGCTTGGTAATGTGGTTGAAGGTAACACCCAAGTTCCTGTTGTGCGCAGGGAATTGCCCAAGCAGGTATCTCATCCACACACTTTTGCTATTAGCTTCACTGAACTCTAAGGCAGTATGTAGTTTTAGTTTGGCTTTTACGAATCTTCCATATTCCACACATGTTATGCTATATCTCATTTGTTATGTTAGTTTTTTGGTGATACTATCTATTTTGGCTGACAGCTTCGCCAAGGCTATGTTTTCAACATCGAAGCTGGCAAACAAGCTCTCAGGAACATTAACTCATTAGGGCTCTTCTCAAACATTGAAGTCAATCCACGCCCAGATGAGAAAAATGAAGGGGGCATTATTGTTGAGATCAAGCTTAAGGAGCTAGAACAGAAGTCAGCTGAAGTCAGTACTGAATGGAGTATTGTTCCTGGGCGTGGAGGAGCTCCCACACTGGTATGAGTCCTTTCGTACTGTATTAAGTACAGGTTTTTAAATTATGAAACTTTTATTGATTGTGCTTTTTCCTTGTTTATATGCATCAGGCTTCATTCCAGCCAGGTGGGTCTGTTACTTTCGAACATCGAAACCTCCAGGGTCTTAACAGGTCTCTCATGGGTTCTGTGACCACTAGCAACTTCCTGAATCCGCAGGTATGTCTGTGATAATGTTTTGGTTCAACTTGTTTAATAAACTATCCATTTGACACTGCTTCGCTGTGCAGGATGATCTTTCGTTTAAGCTCGAGTATGTGCACCCTTATCTGGATGGTGTTTACAATCCTCGTAACCGTACATTCAAAACAAGCTGCTTCAACAGCCGCAAACTTAGCCCAGTTTTCACTGGAGGACCAGGTGTTGAGGAAGTGCCACCAATTTGGGTTGATCGAGCTGGTCTAAAAGCTAATATAACTGAGGTATACCTTTCAATACTCAGTGTCATAGCCGTTTTCTTTTTGTCCTACAAACACTTAACTTAAATCATATTGTCATGCAGAACTTTACCCGTCAGAGTAAGTTTACATATGGGCTTGTGATGGAAGAGATAACAACCAGAGATGAAAGCAGTCACATAGCTGCAAATGGTCAGAGACTACTACCTAGCGGTGGAATCAGTGCTGATGGGCCTCCAACAACCCTCAGTGGTACCGGTATTGATCGAATGGCCTTTCTACAAGCCAATATCACCCGTGACAATACCAAGTTTGTTAATGGAGCTGTTGTTGGAGACAGAAATGTCTTCCAGGTTTGTTTACCCTATGATAAAACATGATTATAATAAGTAATTCCTTTAGTCTATAAGCTTCACACCCTGTGTTTGCAAATCACAGGTGGATCAAGGCCTAGGTATCGGGAGCAAATTCCCATTCTTCAACCGCCATCAACTAACGTTGACAAGATTCATCCAGTTGCAGCAAGTAGAAGAAGGTGCTGGTAAGCCACCGCCACCGGTTCTAGTTCTACATGGGCATTATGGTGGCTGTGTTGGCGACCTTCCAAGCTATGATGCTTTTGTCCTTGGTGGTCCTTACTCTGTCCGTGGCTACAACATGGGTGAGCTCGGTGCAGCTAGGAACATTCTCGAGGTAAAACAACAAACACAAAAACCTTAAACAATCTTTTTACTTAAACCTGATAAACGTCTGATTTGTTTCATGAATTGCAGCTCGGTGCTGAGATCAGAATACCTGTGAAGAACACTCATGTCTATGCCTTTGCTGAACATGGAAATGATTTGGGCAGCTCAAAGGACGTGAAAGGAAACCCAACAGCGGTTTACAGGAGAATGGGACAAGGTTCATCATACGGTGTAGGTGTGAAACTGGGTTTAGTACGTGCTGAGTATGCTGTAGACCACAACAACGGAACTGGCGCTCTGTTCTTCAGGTTTGGAGAGAGGTATTAAGATAATTGATTGATAAGGAAGTTCTTGTTTGCCAATTTTCTCTTCAAGAATTTGTTCAAACTTTTCTGCAGTTTTTTTCTCTTTTCCTTTTTTCCTTTTCTTTGTGGATCTTATTTTTTTTTTTTTCTTGTTTTCTCCATTAAATAATTGGGTAATGACGTAATGTTAGTGTTTTTGTTTGCGTTGTTGAGTTATGCTGAGAATCGGAAAATAGTTTCTTCGTAGTAAACTTCATTGGTTAAAGTGTAAGCTAGACTACGTTGAGCTTCTTTGAGATTTGGGTTTTTTTTTTTGGTCGGCTAAATGTTTAATTTATGAGAAAAAGTTACAAAGGCCCATAAATATAAAAGATACAACAGAACTCGAGATAATGTGTGAATAATTAGTGGCAAGTGTCCTCAACTTGTGGTTGAACACGTTTCTTCATCATCTACAAACTTTTTTATTTTCTCGAAATTTTCGTCGTCATTCATCATTTTCATGATCCAAATCCGATGAACTCTTCTCATGTGCCTTCTTTATAATAACCAGAATTGATTTTTACACCCTTCTAGTAGTGAACCCAGAATTAATTGAAACATTGAAAAATACATACAACTTGATGATTTTTCAAATCAATATTAAACTGATTCAAACAATTAAAAACTTAAAAGCTCCTAACTAAGAGAGACTACACCTTAAATATAAATTCAACTATGAGTTGTAATTTTCTCTCTTTAGATTAGAAGAATTTAAGCATAAAAAAAAGGATAAAACGAAACCGGGATAAAGCTTTCCGAATTTTTTAGAAAAAGCTTGAATATAGAAGAAGACAAGGACAAAACCGAACTTAATTGGAATATATGCCGGAATCAAGTCGGAGTGGCTAAACCGATTAGATTGGTATCCAAAAAACAAAAAAAACAAAAGCGAAGTGACGAAAAGGAAAACAAAGATCTATATATATAGAAAGCACGGTACCGACTAACGCCGGTCACCGACCCAACATATCGAAAAAAAACTTGTTTGAGAGACTAGAGAGAAAAGTTTAAAGAGAGAGAAGAGAGAGCTTCTTATGAGATTTGGGTTAAGTTGCATATTCAATTCCTATTACTAATTCTGAGTTTAGAATTTGTTCTAACAAAAAAATTCCCAAAATAATGTCACCACATGATAATTTACATTTTTTTCCGTGAAAGACACTTGTTAGGGATTTAAATTTTAATCTCGCCCCAAAATGATTAATCGATTAAGGAAATTAAACACACAAGGTTTGTTCACCCAATTCACTGCCTATACCTTCTACGTTTGGAGTGGATCCGGGATTCACAACATCCTTGGTTTACAACAAGGATCACAAGAAGAAATAAAGGAAGAAGGAATAATACGAGTAAAGCCTAGGTATAGAGGAACACCACCTCTCTCGTCTAAGTTTCTCTTTGCTCTACGAGCCGCCTTTGAAGCGCTTGGAATCTCTTGAATTTAGGATTACGTATTCCTTGTGTCACACTCTTGTATTTATAGCCACGTACCCCTAGAAGCCATATGTAATAGGCCAGACTATAGCTTGAGCCCAAGCATTTGCCTAACTCATTATAACGTTCGACTTCTCACAATCTCCACCTTAGGACTCATACAACTTTCTGACAGCTTGACAAATTATGATTCTTTGTCCTTCCTAATTGCTTCTTTAGGATCTCCACCTTAACCCCAACTTGAAGTCTCCTTGAGAGTTTTTCCCTTAGGACCTTTCACTCCACTTCTCGTCTTGGCATTTTGATCTTCAAGTTAACCTGCACGAGTTTGTACTTTCACAACACAAACGTCTTAGTAGATTAATCACCATAAATCTACTAAACCATCAATGAACAAGACAATGGTTGATGAACTCCATGTGAAGTGAAACTGCTATCCGTAGTTATAATCATTCCCATGTCTCATCTTGAGTTGTAACAATCTAACTGCTACACTTCTTGTGTCAAGCTCATCTCATCATTGATTCCTTCATAGCCATGTTTGCCTGAGATTACATATTCAGCAAATAAACATTAACAAGCTCCAAAAACTTGTTAACACCAACGTGAAACTCCACAAGTTTTACCACTTGTGAATCTATCAACTACACATCCTCCTCCATGGCCATTGTTACATCCATGAAACTATTAAAGCAGTTGAATAAAACCTTTGTCTTTCTCTCTGCAGTTTATTCCCTTACTGGATTTTTAACTCTACTCATGCGCATTGAGCCTTGAATTAAAAGTCCTTCAACTTGTGTGCAACAAACTCTGAATCATGCATGTTTCAAACCTGAAACAATCTGTGACTCAATACTCTCTCTGTTCAGACATCTTAGCTTTGAGCTTCTCTTGTACCGCTGTTACTTCTAACAGAACACGCCATCCAACTATCAACCTTGCTGGACAGACCTTCGACACAACCTTGATCTAAGCACCATGTCTTAACATAATTGTTTGCAGACACATTCTTTTGAATCAACTGCAGAAAAGATATCCAAGTCACTCATGTTTCAAAACTCTGAAACAGTCATTGACTTCTCATGGCATTATTGAACATATTGAACCCCATTCTGTACCGTTGATATTGCTAGCATAACACACCGCCTATCTCCACCTAGCTAGGAAGACTATCGAAACAAACATCTTTGCTCAATCCTTGTTCAAACTATTCTGCGAGTCCAGAATTGCCACACAGAGACTCTCTTTACAGCCTTTAAACCTCCATTCTAGAACTCTTGAAGTCTTGTCCTTGCTGTAAATAACATTGTGAAATACTTCTCCATAGATGTAATCTCATCTATCTTCGACAACTGTATCGATTTAGCTGCATAGCTAAAACAAAATCTTCTCTTTACCCATCAGTTTCTTATTAACGCGTCTCTGAAACTGATAATAACACACTTGTATATCTTACAAGTGTTTCCTTGAGAAGATATCTCTTAATGATGCACCTTGACAAGACAAATCTGAAAAGTCACCAATTTTTCGTCTCTGAAATCCAGTTTGAATTTTCTTCAAATAATCTGAAGTAATGACCGGCATGTATGTTGACTTTACCAGAAACTGATACCAGCATCAATACCATCTATGAATTTATTCACAACTTCCTTTTAGAATTGCCAGCTTCATTTTCTTCTCACACCCATCGGCTCTTTTTAAGCATGCCTTTGATACCGATGAACCCTCATTACGCTTTCCTGCAAATGATCTTTTGAGAAGAATACTCCAGCTGATCTTCTTTCCAATGCAGTTTGCTATCTCTGCATACACATCCTACTTGGGATGTCTATTAGTTGCTTACTCTCCTTAAGATGAATTTTCCTGATGCTTAATACATTGTTGTTTAGCATTCTTGAAAATGAATGAACCTGAAACATCTCCTGCATCACTTGCATCTGCCTCCTTTCAGTTTCTCCTCTAGAGAATTCACTGAATCACTCCTCCATCCTTCCATCTTAAGCAATAGTTCAATCTTACATAACTTCTCAACCATGCAACCAATATCTAAATGTCTACTCCATTACCACGCATATAAAACAACCATGAAAGCTTTCTCTTAAACCTATTGCAACCTGGTTATGCTTGAACCTTTAGACATCTTCACCCGCTCTTGGATTTATATCTTCTTCACAAACTTACACAACATGAATCATACCCAAACAGTGACTAATTTCCTCTAAACTCATGGCCAATGAGTTGAAACACCTTTAACTCAGATTATGTCTTTAGATAAGACAACCGAGACACTCTAAACCTTCGTAACTTCACCTCAAATCAAAATTCAACTTCTTTGAACATGTATCACGTTTCTGTAATACTAATGACTCCAGCTGGAATCTGGATCCTTCAAAGTTTATATGCGTCTCTCCAGATGAGATCCACCTTTCTGAGTTAACGAATTCTTCTTCACTATTTCTCTTTGATTCATAACTATAAATCCGCTTGTGTACTTGATTGTATAACCATGGCATAACCTCGAAGTGTGTTAGGACTTAGACACGTATTTTTAACCATTTTGTAGCTACATCCAACAATCTCTCTTACCCTGAAAGACTCTCCAAGAACGCTTCACCTCTGGTGAAGTTCCCAATCTGCTTTTGTGCCATCAGATTGAATAGACCTTGACTGTCTCAATCCTACTTTCTCAATCGACCCGTAACATGTTATTATCTCTATCAAACAGCTTGACTCAATGCACACCCCATTCTGATCTTTGAGCCCACCAGAGCATATGTTTCCGTAACCATCTCAAATACTCACTCTATTCCTAATTCAGAATTCCTACACATTATTGTTCAATGTCCAATTCTGAAAACAATAAAGCAAAAGTAATACCTTGAGAATTACCAAGCAGCGCCTTAACCTTGAGTATTTTCTGTCTAGATATCCATATACCCAACACAATTTCCTCCTTTTTGACGTTATGGACCACTGTCAGAAGTATTAGAAACCAAAATATCCTTTCTCCTCGGTTTCAATACCACTGATTTCACCATCAGTTTTAAGAGTCAACCACTCTTATGCTTTATACTTAAAACTCCTTTATTATCACGATTTCCTTATGTTGTGCACACATAAGCACATATGTTCCAGTAAACTTGTTTCTTCTTGAGACAAAACTCGGATTCACAAGAACCAAAAAACAACTTTCCTTCCCTCACTGGTTCACACATGTCTCAATCCCGAAACAGTCCTTGATTCTCTGAAACAATCACTTAACAACAGCCCGTTAAAGCAAATTTTCAGTCTTGAACAAACACATGTTCTCTTCCGGTTTAAACCTGTCAGTCTTTTGAACATAACCTTTTGTACCGTCATTAATACAAACGAAACACGCTGCCTAACTGTTAACCTTGTCAGGAGACTTTCGATACTTCAAGTCTGTTTCAACAAACCTTTACCATCTGTTTCACCACAGAATATACCAGACCTTGATCCCCACACTTGAGCTTCTTAGATTTAGATGAATCTAAGCATTCCCCTGAGACTGAATCTTCACACAACTTTCCCTCAAATCGTTAACTATAACTTGAAACCATCAAAATTATCAACCTGCTTTTCTTAAACAGATTTCTCCATCTTGTTTCACACTCATCTGCAAATCCTCTTTCTTTGAATCTCAAGACTGATGCCAAAACTACTAGCTCATAAATTTCTTATATCCTAGGGCGTCCTCTATTTCCAAGAATTTATGAGCTTACAGCAACACTCTTTTAATCACCCGTGAACATATGTCATCATACTTTAACAATCTGGATTAACCAAGCAACTGAAAGCCATATCACCCATTTATATATCGTGAGAGTTGAGAACACAGAACCAGACACGACCATATCATGTGATTTCCACTACCCAAAATCTTCTTACATCAATTCTATAAACCCAGATAGAACAAATGATACTGTTGAAAACCAGATTCTGAAATCGCCATTTCCGGTGAGATTGTCCATTGTAAAACGATTCTGAGCATTCCGTGTCGGTCTCCAATCTCATAAACCTCTGAAATGAACCTCGAATGCCTTAAGTTGCTGAACCATGAATTTACGACCTTGTCTGTTTCCCTTCACCTGCTCCGCCGCAGTAACCGAGAAACCAAACCAGCTTGCATTATTAGACCATTAATTCGTTTATGAATATTATTCCGTGACAAGGTTTGTTCACCCAGTTCGGCGGGATCCACAACATCCATTATAAATATCTGAAAACACAAGGAGAAATAAAGGAAGAAGGAATAATACGAGCAAAGCCTTGGTATAGAGGAAACACCACCTCTCTCGTCTAAGTTTCTCTTTGCTCTATGAGCCGCCTTTCAAGTGCTCGGAATCCCTTAGATTAAGGATTAAGCATTTGCACAATTCATTATGACGTCTGACTTCTCTCAACATTAATAATACATTTGATTACCTTCCTATTGGTAAGGTGATTTTCTCTGTAAGGTTCATGCCTACCTTCCCAATTCGTAATAAACTCTTGTGATAAGAAAAAAACACTGATAATACCTTTTTTTTTTTTTTTTAAGTGATAATGAACCAGCACAAAAGAGAGCAAAGCCAATAAACCAGACAGAGAGACATAATAAATTGAAGTATGTTATGAATAACTATATGGATTTCCATTACGAGATCCATTAGAAGGCTTGCTAAACCTTACTGTATCCTATATATATTTTGTATCTCGTGAAATAATGATACAAACAGATTATTCACAACACCAATATTCTAGAAGGCTTGTTAAACCCTACTTTGTATCCCATATATATCTTGTAGATTATTCACAACAAGTTATCAACACGAAATCCTACAACCTGAGCAAATACCAAATTTCTAGTCGACATTGTTGTTGTACCGAACGACGTCAAATCTAGTTTTGGCCAACCGACTAAGCACAAACGTCATTATGTTCCCGATCGAGGTAAATAACCTCCTTATAATTTACAAAAGATCCGGTCATGTTTTTTTTTTTTATTGTCGACAGCTTTTTGTAAAAGTAGAGTTAAACCGAATGAGAAAGCCAAGCTGGTGGTACATCACTACCATAACTGACATCCTACGAATAGATCCTAGCACTGCATGCTAGTGCATCCGCTTTGGTATTGCAGCAACGGGGTACATAAAATAATGAGAAGCTGCAAAAATTACTCTTCAATCGTATGACGTCCTCCATATACGTCGAGAAAGCTGACCAGTCCGTTGGATAAGACACTATCCTTACGATCTCTTGCGAATTTGTAGCAAATGATAGTAAATGATACTTCAAGCTTGTGATGATCGAGCATGCTCAACATAGCCCAGAGGAGAGCTCTTACTTCTGTATGTAGCAGGGAAAGATTGCGCTGAAAGTTACGAGCTCCCATGAGTACGTCGGTGTTGCGGTCGTCATGATACCGGCCTATACCAGAGAGGTTGTCTGCAGTTGTCCAAGAACCATCAAAGAAACAGAAGTAGGGGCATCCGGTTAACGGAGACTCTGGGACTGCCTCGCTCTAGTCAGCATCTTGAGTTCCCTCCCAGGAGAGAGCTTCTAATTCAACCAAGAGTAATAAATCTTGAAGAACCCAATTAAAATCGTTGAAGACTTTATTGTTCCGTGCTTTTAAAATATACCAAAGTGTCCAAGGGAAGGCGTTGTTAATCATATCTGGCGGAAGTCGCCAAAATAAGTAGTCAAAATTAAAGAAAACTAGAGGAGAAGGCAGTTTCGATAGAGCCCATGTTTGAACTAAGGGTGGGCATTCGAATAACACATGATTAATGGTTTCCGATTCTGCGTCACGTCGAGGACGGATACCATCACATGGAATTCCCCGTCCTGGACGTCGTGAAGTAACTGATAAGCAACATGTTATGGCATGTCAAACAAAATGTTTCAGCTTAGGCATTTTTTTTTTAATTTCCATTCAAAGGCTTGCACCTCTATATGCAGACCGAAAGTGCGGTCAATGCGCCTAAATAGCGGCCCTTTCGAAATGAGCCGATAACCTCATTTAACTCTATATAATCCGGATTTTGTGTAGTTTCACTCATGCGTGTCATGCTTGAATGAAAGACTGAGTGGGATACTACGGATATAATGAATGACTTCCGGAACCATAATCGCATTTAGGAGATCCAATTTCCAGGTGTGTGTGACAGGGTCTACTAACTGATTGACCATAAGGTTAAGATAAAAATATATCCCCTTACATACAGCTGGTCATGGTGAGGGTTCATATATCCAAGGGTCATTCCAAACAGATACCGAATTGCCAGACCCCACTCGGATGGTCGACCCGGCTTTGACTAAGGAACTAGCCGATATTATACTTCTCCAACCATACGAGGGATTGGAAACCTTGATCGAATCGGGTTGGTGTAATTTCCAAAAATACCTACCTTTAAAAACATGTGCGAAGAGGGACATGGGGTGGTTAATTAATCTCTACAATTGTTTTGCCAATAAAGCTGTGTTGAAATCCTCAATGTAATGAAAGCCAAGTCCGTCATTCGAATTATCCTTACACATTTTATCCTGAGAGAGCCAGTGTACACCACGCTGCCCATTCGACCCCCACCAAAATTTAGCAATGACACTATTGAGATGGGAAGTAGTGGTCTTAGGCAGATGAAAACAAGACACTGTGTAAGTCGGGATTGCTTTAGCTACCGATTTTAACAAGACCTCCTTACCCCCTTTGGAAAGAAGTTTGGAGGACCATCCGTTAATCCGACTTTGAAATTTTTCTTTGACAAAGGCAAAGGCGTTGGTTTTCACTCCGCCCAGACTCTCTGGAAGACCGAGATAGGTGTTCATGCCCTTAAATTTGATATGCGCAAAAGTGATTGTGTGGCCTCGCACGTCACATAATCAACCTTACGACCAAATTGGACAGAAGATTTAGCAAAATCAATTTGATGGCCCGATACTTTTTCATAAATGTTTAAGAGATCCAAGATTATCGAATATTCCTCAATTGCGGTTTAAAAAAATAAAAGGCTATCATCAGCAAATAAAAGGTGCGAAACGGAGGGGCTAGCACAAGCCACTTTAAGACTTGTAAGCCGTTTATTCCTCTTCAGTTTTCTAATATTTGCGGCTAAAGCCTCTGTGCATAAAATGAATAAAAAGGTGATAAGAGATCTCCCTGCCGTAGCCCCCTCTGGGGAGTAATGCTGCCATACGGTTGGCCGTTAAGGAGAACCTGGTAAGTGACTGACGAAAGACACCCCAATATCCACTCAACCCATAACCGTGCGAACCCTATTTTCAGTAAATGCTCCTCGATAAATGTCCATTCCACCCTATAAAAAACTTTACTCATATCTGTTTTGATTGCCATGAACTTGTATTTACATGAATTATTTGTTCTCAACGCATGAAACCTTTAATGGGCAAAGAGAATATTGTCGAAAATTAAACGGCCAGAGACAAAAGCAGATTGAGTTTCCGAAATTACTTGCGGAAGAATGAATTTCAGACGCTCATTAAGCAATTTGGAGATAATTTTATCGCCCACATTACAAAGACCAATCGGCCTGAACTCTGAAATCTGTGTCGGTCTTTCCGTTTTAGGGATAAGATGCAGATTAATTTGATCTGTCTGCATAAAGGTATTCACCAGAATGACCAGATCCGATTTGACCATAAACCATGAGGTTTGATAAAATAAGGCCGTCATACCATCCGGACTAGGCGCCTTCTCAGGGTGCATCATAAAAAGGTCTTTCCGGATTTCCTCCTCCAATGCAGGAGCCATAAGAAAATCATTCACATTCCTCTTAATGGAGGATGGGACCTCGCTCAGAATACCTTCAACGTCAACCAATGAGATTGTCGAGAAGATGTCATTAAAGTAGTTAACTACAACTTTCTCAATATCCTTTTCCGATGTTACCCAAGAACCAAAGGACTTAATAAGATCTATGATACGATTATGAACCATGCGTTGCTTAGTCTGGGCATGAAGATATTTTGTATTGTGGTCCCCCTCTTTTAATCATAAATTTCGACCTTTTTTTTTCCAGTAAAGCTCTTCCTCTTTATATGCCTCTGTAAGTTAACGTTTAGCTTCCACAAGATCATCTTGTTGCCTTGTATCATCATTTTGTATCATCTCAACCAACCGTTGGAGTTCCTCGATTCGCTGCTTATCCTTTTATACCGAGTCTTTCTGCCACCTGGAGATTTCCTGGCGACAGTTTATGATTTTATCCATAAAAGAAAAGAAGATGGCCCGAAATTTATGTCACCATCCCAACCATCAGCAATAATGTCATTAAGTTTGGGTCACCGAGTCCACCGTTTATCAACCCGGAATTGCTTCCACCTGTGAGGGATCTTATCATCGATTGTGGCTAGAAGCGGGTCGATGATCCGAGCCAATCATTTCTAAGTAATCAACGAAGGAACAAAGAGAAAAGAGTATGCCAATCGCCATTAGTCAATGCCCGATAAAGACGAAATCGTATAACCACCTTGTTCCACCGAGCACGCCAAGACCAATGGTTGCCCAAACAAGGAAATTCAAGCAGACATCATGTATCAATCATCAAATTAAAAGGGATGAAAGAAGAATCTGGCCGCAAAGCACCTTGTTTTTCGTGGCTACCAGTTAATTCATTATAATCCTAATTAAAAAACCAAGGTGCGTCACGAGAGACACTTATACATGTTAAGCGTTCCCACACTTGCACCCTGTTCTTTGGAGCGGGATCACCATAGATAAATGATAGATAAACAATTTTGCCTTTGATCGATGCTTGAATATCAATAATTCTATTATTAGCAAATGATATTTCGACATCAAAATCCTTATTATAAAATAATGTGAGATTGCCATTACATCCAATCGGATCAACCGTGTACAAATTATTGAAATTTCTCGGTTTCAGTTGTATCAAGTCAAATGAAGACATTACGCGACCCGTAGAACTCTCACGGGTCACCTGATGTGTGTATGAAGACATTAGGCGACCCGTAGAACCTTCACGGGTCGCGGGACGATGTTTCGTATGAAACTGAATCCTTGTTGGTTCAATTTCATGTTCGTATGATCGAAAGACTAAGTGCCGTGTGAAATTGAATCCTTGTTAGTTCAATTTCATGTTCATAATTCATATGATCGAAATACAAAGTTCCGTATGAAAGTGAATCTTTATTGGTTCAATTTCATGTTCGTATGATCGAAAGACTAAGTCTTCTCGAGGATTCATAAGGCAAAATAATCCTTTTGGTGCTCTGATTGATAATTACGATAGTTATCGTCAAATATGTTGGTTATGAATGCTAGATGAATACGAGCAATCTACCTTGTGATGATGATCTTTCTTGGATCAATATTCATCTCGTAACTTATATTTGTGTCTTGTGGAAAACACGTAATCGTTTCCAGCCTTCAATCTTCGGGGTAGAAATCCAACTCCCACACTTCATGTTCAGGAGAGTGCTTTATGATCAGTTGTCAGCTTTAACACCACCTTGTCGCGTCCTTCAGTCTTCGAGACTGCAGTTTTCCCATGAGCAACTGCTCTTCATGTTTGCTTTTGTTTTTATAAGTGTTAAACATTGCCATGTGAGATGTGGCTCATGTGTCGCAGTACCACTCCTTCTGGTTTTCTTCCACCACGTTGACTTGTGTTTGCGCACATGCCCTCTTTTGAGAGGTTAATTTGAGCCTTCTCATCCTTAGATTTTTTAGACTTGTGTCCAATCTTTGAGCAGTAGTGACTAGGGTTGGGAACAAAAAAATACCGAACAAGTACCAAACCGAAAAACCGAGTCTAAGTCGGGTTCGGTACCATGCCAAAGTAACCAACGGGACTTCAACGGCCAGTACCTAAAAACCGGAACCAAACCGAACCGAACCGAGGATCCGAATGGGAACAAAAAAACGAATATAAATTAATGTACATCTTTGAAGGCGAGCTCATTAACAAACTTGAGGAAGAAGGCCCATGAACCTGAAGAGAAATTCAAAGGCAAGTGTCACTAGTATATATATATATATATATATATATATATATATATATATGTTTTAACTACTAGTGATATATCTCTAAAACACTCTCCTATGGACACAAAATTGCTAAAACACTCTTCAAAATAAATAGAATTTTCTTATTTTTTTTTTTATTCAGATTTGTGGTGTTTTACAGTTTTGTTTGAGAAGTTGAGTTTATTTACATGATCCAACCATTTTTAATCCATCCATTTAATTGAACCCGAATCATAAACCCGACCCATATACATTATACCAATTTTTATACCTAAAAACAAAATTTCACTCTCGTGGTCGTCTTCTCCAACGAAGAAACTAGAAAAAGAGATGATTTAGAGAAGAAATCAGAAGTTCCTCGTCATGCCGCCGTCTTCGCGCTTCCATCTCCACTCTTCCTCAAGTTTGTTAATGAGCTCGCCTTCAAAGATGTACATTAATTTATATTAAAACATAAAATCCCCAAATTGAACCCTAGTTTCTTTAATTTCCCCGAATCAATCTGATTTCAATTCTCCTTTTTCCTCTTTCACTCGCAACGGACCAAGAACAACAACAACCGTCGGACACGACCACCATTTTTCGTTCTCCGTCTTGTCATCAACATTGGAATTCCTCATCTCCATATTTCTCATTCTTACAACTGTTGTTTTTCAGGGTTAGCACAAACAACGTAGTAAAAAAGGAGAAGTAATGTCAATCCTCCCACTCCTCCTCCACGAGAAGACACTTCTCCACCACCCTCGGAGAATGGAAAAAATAATTTTATGTTTTCGCGATGTGGACAATACGGAAGACATTGTTGTCTATTTATACCTTCGAGATTTGAAGTAAATTTTCCAAGCAATTTTTTAATATTTTATATTTTACTTTATTACATACTAACTATACTAAATATGTTTTTTTTTTACCCAAAACAAAAATTCACAAGTGATGGCATTTTTTCTTTATTTTTTAATTCAAATAAACAGTAATTCAAATCGAATACGAATATCTCTTTGGCAGTTTTCTCAAGATAGGACAGTTGCACAGGGGGAAATATACATCTATCGATATGAAGCCAAAGAAGACAGAAGCATATTTGCTTTTTCCTATGGCCACTCTCTAACAAGATAAAGAGATGTAACCGCCTCATCGTACTCACATACATCATCGCCACATGTAAAGCATGTGGTGAAGAGAGCCAACAAGATGTGATACGGATGAATCTCTTTGAGGAAAGAAATTTCTTTTAGTACTATCCGCCACTGCAGGCAAAAGCCTAAATGGAGGACAGTATGGCGAGGAGAAGAGTAGTGTTGGTTCCAGTTCCAGCTCAAGGCCATATATCTCCAATGATGCAACTTGCAAAAACCCTTCATTTGAATGGTTTCTTGATCACAGTTGTTCAGACCAAGTTCAATTACTTTAACCCTTCAAATGACGTCACAGGTTTTCAGTTTGTCAACATTCCAGAAAGCTTACCAGAAACTGATTTCAAGGATCTCGGTCCAATACGGTTTCTTCTTAAGCTCAACCAAGAGTGTCAGGTGAGCTTCAAGGACTGTTTAAGTCGGTTATTGCTGCAACAAAGTAATGAAATCTCATGTGTAATCTACGATGAGTTCATGTACTTTGCTGGAGCCGCAGCCAAATATTTTAAGCTTCCCAACGTTATTCTCAGTACCACAAGTGCCACCGCTTTTGTTTGTCGTTCTGTATTCGACATACTCCATGCAAACAATCTTCTGGCTCCCTTGAAAGGTACTCTCTAGTTCTCTCTCTCGGGTTTCCCCTTGTAAAATTTGTGAAAAGACTATGGTTTCTAACCTGTTTGCTGATGACAAAGGACAAGGAGAAGAGCTAGTGCCAGAGTTTCATCCACTGAGATACAAAGACTTGCCAGTTTCAAGATTTGCATCATTAGAAAGCATAATGGAGGCGTATAGGAATACAGTTGACAAACGGACAGCTTCCTGTGTGATAATAAACACAGCAAGCTGTCTAGAGAACTCATCTCTGTCTTGGTTACAAAAACAACTAGAAATTCCAGTGTATCCAATAGGCCCTCTTCATATGGTGGCCTCAGCTTCTACAAGTCTGCTTGAAGAGAACCAGAGCTGTATCGAGTGGTTGAATAAACAAAAGGTGGGCTCAGTGATGTACATAAGCTTAGGAAGTTTAGCTTCGATGGAAATGAAAGAAGTGATGGAAACTGCCTCGGGGTTGGCGGCTAGCAACCAACACTTTTTATGGGTGATCCGACCGGGGTCGATAAATGGTTCAGAATGGATGGAGTCCTTGTCCGAGGAGTTTAGCAACATGGTTTCGGACCGAGGTTTTATTGTAAAATGGGCTCCGCAGAAGGAAGTACTTGCACATCCGGCAGTAGGAGGGTTTTGGAGCCACTGTGGATGGAACTCAACACTAGAAAGCATCGGCCAAGGTATTCCCATGATCTGCAGGCCTTTTTCCAGTGATCAAAAGGTGAATGCTAGGTACTTGGAATGTGTTTGGAAAATTGGGATCCAAGTGGAGGATGAGCTAGACAGAGGAGCGGTCGAAAGAGCTGTAAAGAAATTAATGGTGGACGAAGAAGGAAAGGAGATGAGGAAAAGAGCCATCAGTTTGAAGGACAAACTGGGAGCCTCTATCAGAAACGGAGGTGCTTCACATAAATCGTTAGAGGAATTTGTGCACTTCATGAGGACTCTGTGAAGCAAATTAGAGATTATTAGTCTATAGATTTATTGCACCTTCTCTGCCAGTGAGCACACAAGTGACAAGCCTTTTAAAAGTCTTACTTGTTCAGACAAAGCAGTGGATCTATGGATGAATCACCTGTGTGTATATTAAGAAATCTATGTACTTTTCTATTCACTTGTGTGTATATTAAGAAATATATTGTACTTTTCTATTCTAGAAGCATCAAAAGTGATTTGAGGATAAGGTTGTGAGTGAATGTATGTATGATGGGCAGAATCATATATTAATGGAATTTAATTTTTTCTTAACAAATCGTAATCTTAAACTGGAGACGAAAAGGTCTTCAAAATTATTATCTAAAACTCAAAGTAGGTCGTTGTGAGCCTGAAATAGAGAGCCTATACTTTTATTGGAATGTCACTTTGTTCCTTTTGTTGTAAGTTCATTGGTTTATGTGGCTTTCCAACTTAATGAAAGGCTTTCCAACATAATTGTATAAAATGGAAGATTGGATTAAATTATATATTCAAAGTAAATAAACATGAAGATTTGTGTCCAGCGCTTCTTCAAAGAAATACGCAATTAATAGACGCTCCTTAATCATCTCACTAAGAGCATGCTCATTGCACAATTTATGTTGTGTCTTAAAGCCTAATGTGTAATAAAAATAAAGAAGAAAGAAAATATTTTGTAGAATTATGTTAGAACTGTGTCCAAAATAGGAGGCGGAAGACACAAGAGAGAGCCGCCACATGGCGTGTTTCTATTGGCGAAAAAAATATTTTTAAGGGGATTTTTTTTTGTCATTTTACGTTTCTTTCCTCTCTCTCGCGAAGGCGACGGCGAAACCGAGGGTTTGTGTGATTTCTCACAAAATCTCGCGTTTCAAGCGAATTCGTAAGAAAATAATTAATTATGAGTGTGTAAATCGGCAAAATCTTCATCCGATGAACCAATTTTCTTATCGATCGGCATTGATTCAAGGTTTGTGTTTGTTGTACATGTATGATTTCATCCGAATCAAAGTGTAAAATTTCACTCATGAGTTTGGGAATTTAGACCGTCGAGTTTGATAGCCAGATTCACACTAATCTTTTTCTTCATCTTCTTTTTTCAAATATTATTTCTTCCTCTCTTGGCGTGAGATTTGAGGCATGTGTTTTTGTTGTTGTTAATTAGGTAACTTGTTACGTTTCTTAGTTTGTTCATATTTTAATCTCAAGCAATCATCAAAAATCACCAAACACTTCTTTTTCTAAAAAATATTGGTTCTCTGGCAAATTGAACCAATGACCCCTTAAGGTATCCGTGTGCGTGTGAGGGTCAACGAAGTATGTTCATCAGAACTGTATCCATCTGTGGCTGAATCATCGTGGATACAAGCAATGCGAAGTTATTATCACCTTTTGTTCTGCATTGAATATAGTTTTAACGTTGTTTGAGAGCTTCATGTTCGATATCTTCTATGTTTCATTTGGTTTTAGGAAGAATATTTGATGTGAATTTAGGATTAGTCTTTGTTTCTGCACCAGTGATGTATTGGATGTTAATGTGGGTTCTGAAAATTTTCTCTGTTTCCATGATTGTAGTGAAGAATCTTGCACACTATATGTTTGATGAAATGTTGTTCTCTGTTTCCATTATAGGTATGTAGGCGTGAGTATGCCTTTGTTCCGGTTTATTTAGAAAACGCTCCAGAGAGGATTCCATGTAACGACTTTCTAATTGGAATGACCGCGAGAGGATCATCTTGCATAGACGTTTCTCTTGAACACCTTTTGCTTTTTCTTGCATCCATTAAGCCAACGACTTGTTGCTTATTTCCAGAGAGAGTTTGGGTGTCATGGAAGTCCGCTTGTTTGTTTGATGACCTGATATACAACCCCTG
>OVAP01001135.1:0-26175 GCA_900406295.1 Aurinia saxatilis | reverse complement strand
CTTCCCAAACTTTAATCATTCCATCATTCTCATAATCTTACAATTCTTACAGAGAACTCATACCAGATGATCAAGTCATTGCAGGGAGAGACTCCCCCCACTCTTGTTGGGGTGGAAAGTGACATGCTCATGACTCGCTCGACCTATGCTGGTGCCGATGCTGAGTATGATAGCTTTGTCAACGAGTTGATCGACGTCATGTCCGGGCTATACAAGCCATTTGGTGCGGGGCTGTGCGAGGAGCCGGCGTTGGTCGAGGTTCTGGTAGCTGATGATGCATCGGATGAGGAGATCAGGAGATAGGTCGTCGGAGTTCCTTCCTTCTCTTTATGTTGAATGACTTTAACTTGGTCAAATGTTGCCTTTTGAAACTTGACTCGACTGAGTGTGATAACTCGTTATTTTGTGTGCCTGGATGGCTTTATCCAAAAACTTAAACTTGTTGTATTGCCGTTTAGGCTTCGAGATGCTTTTGAGCACGGTAGCTTGTTATATGACATAGCTGATTTTGCAGTCATGTGTAGATTACGATTTTCTTTGCTAGGTAGCATGCGTTTGCATAGAAGGCGATTCCGGAAGTTTTACTCGCGGAGTGTTTCGCAACATTTTGTGTTGGAGGATGATTTGGTTAGAATGATTCGTTGACCATTCGATGACTGGTAAATGCGGAAGAGCAAAAGTTTGCGATTGTGCGTTAGAGTACTGCTTGCATAGTTATTGTAATAACCCTCACAAGTGATCGGAGAGCAAGCNCATAGTTATTGTAATAACCCTCACAAGTGATCGGAGAGCAAGCCAAGTGATCGAGACAGAATAACCGAGACTTCATGGGCGGAAGCACGAGGTGGCAGAAGAACGACGTTTTTGTAAGTACGACGAGATTAATGGAACCACGAGGTGATGTGGATAAACATCAGTAAGCACGACAAATCTTTAAGCACGACACAATGAAGCACAGCAAGTATTCAAGCACGACAAATCAAAAGCACGACACATCCAGAAGCACGACAAATCGGAGACAAATGCAGAAGCACGAGGTGTCACCACCGTGTGAATGACTCATCGCAAGCTGCTGGCCAAAACTTTTCCTATATAAACCCTAAAGCTGGTCTTAGTTATTCATCCTCAACCTTAGAAAACCTTAGGGAACCTCTGGTAAAACCGTAGTAAAAACCGTAGTCCGCTGTTCAGGAACCATCGAGTAAGAGCGGGAAGTGATCGAATGGGCTGATAGATTGCTGTTTAGAAACGGTTTGATACTTCAGCAGTGTGAACCATGGAGAGACCAGTTGGCTTATGTGGACATTGGCGTTGCAAGTTGTTGGTAAACTGGATTTAGCCTTTGTGGTTAAGACTAGTGATTCTGGGAGACAATGAGGGAAGTATTCAAATGAGTTGGTAGATGGGCCCTAGGATTAGGCATTTGTGTGTTGCATTGCATTTCAGGATTTATTGTCTTAGGTGCATATTGTGTGACATTGCGTGTTGCTTGTTATTTTGGGTTTGGGTTGGGAACTAACCATGCAGGTTTATGGAAGTCGTAACTCACTGAGTAAACTAGTTACTCACTCCTCAACAACCCCTATTTTCTTGCAGGTAACCAGTAGGGAAACCGCTATAAGCCATACGGAACGTTAGGACAACTGGATGTAGGTTTTATGTCTTTTGTAAAATCATGTTTATGTTTGGTGGTAAAGTTGTTTTGGCACTAGGCCTTGCACGCAAAACTCGTGTTAATGACTTCCAGTTTCTTATGAATAAAGGTATGTTTTGTGAAATGTTGAACTGACATTAGTCTTGTCCAGACTAACACAACTCGAGATCGCGGAACGGGTTGCAAAGCCTTATGGCTAGATCGAGAGGTAAAGGTAGCCTCGGACGGATTGATTAAGGAGACTTGATTTGTTTAAGTAACCTTATTAATTTATCTAGGGCCATCTACGTAGCGCTTCCGATCACTTAGGTGAACGGGGGTGTTAAAGTTATGCTTAATGCTTGATGGATTTTTGCTCTTAAGACCAGCGCATTAGCTTGGGTTTCGATGGGTCACTTGATCGATGCGATCGTGCTTTTTGCGCAGAAACTGCATAAACCTAATTATCCCACCTTGCGAGGTTGCGTCAAGGATGTGCCCGTGAGATGTCGATGAGCAGTGTTCAGTTAAACTGGGTTTTGAAGATGAGATGTTTCTTCCAGACCCTCACTCTTTCTCTAACAAGCATCCTTCTGATAAACAGGTCGTCGCGCGCTTTACCATGAGAGGTGTAGACGTTCCCGATGGTTATATTGTTGGGGCCAGCAACAATGGTGGCGTTTGAAAACGCCCGAAAGTGTAAGAACTTTTGAGTGAGCTGTGACAAGGCCTTTAGCTCTGCTATCTCGACGATAATTTACATTTTAGGATCTCCCAAATGGGGCTATGTCGAGATAGCTATGATCATAGTAAGGTCTTCGTGCTGATTTTCCCTCCGTCGAAAGAGACTCGACGCCAAGGTCATGCCATGACCGTGACAGCGTGTCTAGTTGACACAGAGGTGTTTACAAAATGTCATGTGAATTATGTGCATACCACAGATTGCACGAAATGCTCGAAATAATGCAAGGTATTACGAATCCAAAGTTAAAAATCGAAATATTCAAGAATCGCAATGTTGTTTGATACCTGGATAGTGATGTTTGGTGTTGTCTGTCCGATAAACTGTTGTAGAAAAAGTTTTCGCTGGCCATGAAAAATGGAGTGGGAGTATAGGAGTATACCCACCTACTCCAACCCCCCTTTTATCGGAGGGGTCAACTGAACTCATCGCAAGGATGAGCTGCCTACATACCCTCGAAAGGGATCAAGTCGACTCGTAGTTCATTGTCATTGCTTAGGTTAGACTAAGCGTCGGATCGAGGCTTAATGTCCGTGCTTAGAGTTTCAGATGTCTCATGTAGATCTTTCATTTTATGCATCTTAGCTGGTTTCTCGTACGTGTCGTCACTCCGATTTGGCTTCTAGCGTTGGTGTACTGCTAGCAGACAGTTACGCGACTCGTTCTGGCTTCCCCATATGGTTCTGATTCCGGAGGGTGTTGGAAACTTCAAGCACAGATGGTATGTTGATGGCACCGCCCGCATTGAGCTTAGCCAGGGTGCTCCGAGGATTGCATTGTAGATCGCTAGATGGTCGGCCACCAAGAATTTGACTGTACCGATAGTCATTGTGGTCTCTCCGGAAAATTCAGTGAGTGGTCGAGGAGCTGTGGTGATGTCTGCATTGGTAAACTTTCATGATGTAAGGTATCATGGAAGATAACATCCACGGAGCTTCTCGTATCAATCAGGATCATGGCGGTGTCGAAGTCGTTGATGGTGAGCTTGATGACGAGAGGATCGTTGTGAGGATGATCGATTCCTTTAGCATCCTTTTTGGTGAAGGAAATGGTGCATTCCGAGTGTCTGCGTGTGTACGTCTGGAAGGATGCCGCAACTGCTTTCCGCTGAAAAGACTTGATGGATGAGAGGGTATCGAGACAATACTACGAACCACCCATGATCAAATTGATTCTCTGGCGTGAACCATCATTGTGCTCCTCATCACCGGACCTGTTCCGCTTGTTCTGCTCATCCGCTTGGAGTTGTTCTTTTAGAGTATCTTCACATGTATCACAAATAAAGTCTTTGAGGTGAACGGTATTACCGAGATGTCGTGTGAGAATTTTTCTGGTGAGTTCCGCGCCCAAAGTTCTGCAGTTTTACGTTGAGTGGCCTTTGGCTTGGTGAAGATCGCAGAACGCGTTCTCGTCGTAGCATGTGCGACTCTTTGTCCATCATTTCGAACGTCCGCGTCCGCATCCTGAGCCTCAGACACCGCTGCTTCTAGCATTCCTTGAAGCTCCTTGCTCGTTGCTCTCTCCGTTATTGATCACGTAATTGTGTGAGTCGGGACCTTCGCGATGGATGTATTTTGATGCTGAAGGAGGTCTCCTCGTGCTTTATTGAACGGCGGGCTGCTGAGTAAGCCGCGGAGCACGAGCTGGTGCATGCTTGGCTCGGAGGATTTGCATCTCTTCTTCATTCACAATGTAGGAGTTGGCGAGGTACAAGGCATCTTGAATGGTCGATAAGGTCCGATATGCTAGTTCCTTCATGAATTCCGACTCGTACCATAAGCCTTGCTTGAGAGCACGAAGTGCTGCCTGGTCGCTCATGCCTTCGACCTGCAAGATCAGAGTTTTGAACTTGGTGATGTGAGTTCAGAAAGAGTCCGTCGGACCTTGTTGACCATAAATCAGCATCGGTTGTCTTATGCCCCATGAAGATGGAGTAGTTCTTGAGAAAGGTCATGGTAAGTTCTCGGAAGTTGTCGACAGAGAATCTCGGTAGTCGAGAGAACCATTGTAGAGTTGGTCCATTGAGATTCTGGACGAAGAGGAGACAGAAACCTGCGTCTTCGTGTCCCCTTGGAAACTTGGCCCTGTTCATGGAAATTCGGAAATTTGTTAAGTACTCCCTTGGATCGGGCGTCCCATCGTAGTGTGGGATTCTGCCCTTTCCAGGATCGGGGATGCGAGCTTCTGTGATCCTCCGAGTGAAGGGAGTCATCTGTGATTCCTCGAGAACACGGTCGATTTCTGGTGTGCGGCTAGTTGCCTTGTGGATCTGCGATCGTACCTCCTGGATGGTAGCATCTGTTCAGCGGAGGGATGCTCTGAGTTGGAGGATCTCTTCCTTGTGTCCTCCAAGTTGATCATCATCAGAGTACTCTTCGAAGACTTCTTCGCCTTGATCTTCAGGCTGTTCTGTCTGCTCAGGTAGTTGAGTGTCCGGAGGTGGACTCGCTTCTTTCTCGCGACCATCTTTGATGTGAGATTGCTTGTTGATCACCAGAGTGTCCTTGGTGAGGTCGATTGCTCTCTCCGATCCTTGTGTTTGCTCCATTCGGCTGACACGGTTCCTGTGAACGGTCTGTCTTGTGGGATCGAGAGGTGGTAATCCGAAGAGCCTTCTCGAAGCTTTCCGAGGTTGTTTCAGATAGAGAGTTCCTTCAACCTATCCGCGATAGATTGGTTGATTTTTTCCTGCTTCACGGAGCGTGTGATCATGTCGTTGACAAGTTAAACAACCCAACCCGTTAAAAGCGTTGTTAGACTCGTAAGTCGTAAGTGTTGGGTTGTTTAACTTGTCAAGAGCGTTGTTTTCCTGCTTCACGGAGCGTGTGATCATCCGAACACTTACGACTTTCATTAAGGAAGTGTTGGGTTGTTTAACTTGTCAAGAGCGTTGTTAGACTCGTAAGTCGTAAGTGTTCGAATCGTTACCTCGTTAAAAACCTTAGTACGGAAACCACTTGGAAGAAAACCTTACCAAGGGGAAAAGAGTGTAACCATGTTGATCTTTGTCGATCATATGATGAAATGTTCATCGTGGATCCTCAGTTCTCGATGGAACTTAGTTTTTTGCTTCGCTAAGATCCTCGGAAAGAAGATGGTACACATCCTAAGTCGTTTTGACTTGTCTTGATCATGTTAGGCGACCCGTGTGTGTTCCACGGGTCGCGGAACAACTTTGATGACACGAAGTGCGACCCATGCATGTCCACGGGTCGCGGAATGAACTCGACGAGATGAACCGCGACCCGTGAACATTCCACAGGTCATGGAATCTCTCGGACACGACGACGCGTGACCCGTGCACGTCCACGGGCGCAGAATGATATGTCGGAATGAGTCGCGACACGTGACTCGTGCACGGGTTGCGGATTGTCCTCGGAAGAGCGAAGTGCGATCCGTGCACCCCACGGGTCGCGGAACTTCTCGAGACACGACGAAATGCGACCCGTGCACGTCCACGGGTCACGGAATGAGATGTCAGGGTGATCCACGACCCGTGACTCATGCAGGGGTCGCGGATTGGCTTTCCGCGGTGAGGCGCGAACCGTGACTCATCCACGGATCGCGTTTCGTTCGGACCACGTCAAGCGCAGCCCGTGACTCGTGCACGGGTCGCGGTTCGTGTTGGAACACGACGAGGCACGCCCCGTGGCTTATGCACGGGTCGCGACTTGATATTCCGGTATGTAGTTTTGCCGAAAAATTACTTCTCGATGGATTTTTTACATGTTCGTATGATCGAAAGAACAAGTCTCGGAGGAAACCGAGTTCTCATAAGGCTTTCAGTTTACAATAAGCGACCCATGAAGTTTTCACAGGTCACGGATGAAGCCTCTCACTGTGAGAGACGACCCGTGAAGTCATTTGCGGCCTCCGAAAACAGTTTCGTCCTTCGAAAGCAGTTTCAGCCTCCAAAAACAGGTTCGTGTGAAAATTGAACCCTTGTTTGTCTGATTTCATGTATGGATGACTAAGCTATCAAAAGGCTAAGTCTTTTGATGATCATGAACAATCTATCCTTGCGACGCCTTAATACTTGGGTCGATATCAAGTCGTAGTTGATTCCTGTGTTTTGCGGAGAACATTTAACCGTTTTATGCTATCAATCTGCGGGGGTGGAATGCGACCTCCACACATGTGATGTAAAGATAAATTTGACCCATGTTTAAACGAATTTTTAGGAGAGGGGTCAGCATCATAACCTATAAGGTGAAGATTTCCATCAAGAACTTTGATGGATTTACTTTCTTCATGCATGACATGTTGTTTGAGCTGATGGTCCATCTCTGGATCTTTGTGTCTTACTCTGTGAAACACCTTATGGCTTCCATATTCAGACTCACATGGCTCAGAATCGGTTTCAATACCTGTGCCAAAACAACTAGAAAAGAATTCTTTGTTAGAATAAATATTAGTCGTTTCGTAAGAGAAAACCTGTTTTCGTCGATTCTTTCTAATGAATCTTCATTTTTAGCAACTGGTATATGATCATGCTCCTTGTTGTTGATGAAATCATGATCTCCATCATAGATATCAATAGGCGCATCATCATAGATTCCTCCCTGAAAGCATCTTGAAGTTTATCAAAAGTGTCTTAAAACTCCTTTTTGGGCTCTAGCTTTGATTCTTTGATTTTAGAGAAGTGTTCGTCTTTCCCACAGGGAAAACTCAAAGTGTTAGGTATATCAACACAACTTAAAGGAGAATACCTTTAGGTGATTGGTTCCAAGTCAGAAGACATTTGAATTTCTTCAAAGTGTTCTTCATTCTTCTTCATTTCATCGAATGACGTCTCTGGTCGATCGAATGAGAAGAAATATCAATTTAACAGGATATTTAGGTGGAGCAAGAGATACCTCCTTAGATTCTTTTGTTTGACGCTCAAGCTTTTCATTCTTCTGTTTTAATGCTGCAATTTCTTCTTGTTGCTCTCTAATTTTTTTTTTTTTTTTAATTCTCCAGGATGTATGCATAATCTTCAAATGTTGTATCTGCGATAAAAGAATTCGAGTTAGGCATTTCAGAGACATTTTCATTGATCGGTGGTGGAATATAAATCCTAGATGTTTCATGCGGTATTCTTTTACTTCTTCCTATGGGATTATGAGTTTAGGGGGTTGGTTGTATTTCTTTAGCAGCCCTTGAGTCTCTGCTCGGCCTTTGTTCCACTTGTCATTGAATCTGTCTTCGAGATTTGACTTTGGTTCTTGAAACTTCTTCGTCACCCATTGATAGCATGAAATATCTTCAGTAATCTTCAACACAAATATGGATTCTTCGGATATCTCATAGCCATGTCATCCATTCTTCTTCAAACTAATGCCTGAAATAACAAAAAGGACAAATGCAAAAACTGAAATTTTTAAACATGTTGATAATATGAAATAACTGCTATACAAATGCAAAAAAGAAAATTCTAAGTCCAGAGCTAGCTCGTTATGCTAGTGATACATTTGTTGTTTCCCAGCAACGGCATCAGAAAACTTGATGGGGATTAAGTTTTCACCAAAAATGTTCCTGCAAGTGCACATGTCTCGCAGTAGTACTTTAGAGTCGAATCCACAGGGAGCAGACTGTACGTAGTAGCGCGTCCAAGTTCACTCGAGTTAAGTAGCATGTATGAGATTTTTGGTGATGGATTGGTCGAATGCAGAAGCAATTCGATCGATTAAATCGCCTTTCGGTCGAACACATGAACTGTGTTCGATCGATTGATGCCTGCAAAAACTAAAACAAAATTAAAAATGTATAATCAAATGATAAAAGCGTCAGGAAGTCGGGAATTGCTTCAGAGATTCATGGTTCGAATTTTTCAGGGTAATAATTACGGAAGTCTTCTAAAAAGGCTATATAGCTTGAAATCAGTTCGACTATCTTTATGGTCAGGCTTAGCCGGTCTAATCTAGTAGAGTCCAGGTTACCCCCTAGAGAATCTTTTATACTGTCTCTAGACTAGTCATTAAGGATCTGACTGGTTTAACCGATGCGGGTGTGGTTGCGGTTGTGGGAGTTTGCGCGTGCGGGTGGTTGCGGTTTTGAGCGTTATTAAGCGATTTGTACGACTGGTGCAGCGATTAAAAATTGGTAAATTGGCGGATACTTCTGACTGGTTACTAGTGGATGTAATAGCGGTTGAGTATATATTAACAACAAAAAAAAATATATATCTGTAAATTTTTTTACAAATAATTCTAATTAATAAGTATTTTAATATAATAAAAATAGAAATCTACAGTTTAATATTGGTATAATGATTAAAAATTTGTGAATTCCCGGGATATGTCTGGTTACCATTTTAAGAATATGATTACATAATACCGGTTTTTGTTTTTAAATATTGGTATAGGAATTTATGATATAAGTATAAATATTTAAAATATAACTGCTATGTATCAAATATAATTTCTAATAGGTAGAAAATAATATCTATTTTATTATTTTTATTTAAAATATGCTTTACAAAATAAAACTTATATATTATAAAACCATAAAAAATCAAATTAATAAAATAGTATTGTTTTTAAATAAATCATGAAATACTCTAATGTAATACTTCAAGCATGTTTTATTTTTTCAATAAATAATTTATGTATATATGAATTACAATTAAGAATACATTTTAGTTTAATTAAAATTTTATGCCAAATATACAAGAATATGATTATTTAATATATGATACTTGTATTTTGTTTTTATATTTAAAAAACTTTTATTTTTATATATTTATCTTAATATTGAAAGATAAATTTTCTTACAAAACTTAAAAAGATTAGCCACCTGCAACCGCAAACGCTCGAGGAAAGGAGCTTTTGGTTTTGAGGGATTTTGAGCGGCTAAAAACTGTAGAGAGCGATTTCCATGATTGTTGTCAAACGCCAACAACTGCTACCACCCACAACGTTTGCGTTTGCGAGTGATAGCGGGTGAATCATTCATCACCTAAGTTTAAAAGATTAATTGTTACTCCGAGAATGGACATTAGAGCTTTCAAAATCAAGTTCCTGTTTACTAAGTCTAAGTGGTGTATTAGTAGCCGTTTAATCCTAGATATGAGTTCAGATCTGATAAGAAAGTGAGCCTTAACTAGTCATTCCATAATCCTATACATCTACCGAACCATGAATTCTTCTAGCAAAACCTTATTCCTAACTATGAAACTACTCAAACATGCTTATGAGAAAAAAATAACAATGGAAATTTCAATCATATAATCAAAGTACAAGGATTCAGAAAGCTTCTCTAAACGCAGACTAAGAGAGGACAAACTTCTCCCTTTGATGGCAAATCCAAAGTAGAATAAAAAGAAAACAATGGAAACGAGACTAAGAACTATTTCTCATGGATGTTAGTGAGCTTGTGAATTTCTTGTTGTTTCTTCTGCTTGTGACTTAAGTATTTATAGTGTAGAGGTCGTCTTATGTATTTAATCCCAGATCTCACATGAAGACTCATTCACAAGAAAATTATCACATCTGTCCGTAAGAGTGTGATTCGATCGAATATGCTCTGAAAACGCTTCTTGAATATCTTCTGAATATCTTCAACAAATTATGATAACTTCTAAGTGGCAACGGACCTTATCTGAGAATGTTCTCAAAGGTTTTAATGTTTATCTTACATTCGATCGATTGTCTACGAGATTCGATCGAATGGGCCTTCATCACTCTTGGGCTTCATTTTGACATATCTTCAATGGTCTGAGCTTAACTCCTTGCTCCTAAGGCTAAATGACTCGATTCCAAGCCCATGTAATAGCTGACTCACGTGGCTTGGTTGTCTTAAAACCTCATTTCAATCCAAATTAAAAATCATCTTCATTTAGGCCCGGAATTCTTATGTTGAATTACCGAACTTGGTAAAAAATGCACATTTCTTACCTAAAAAGCCTTATTTCTTCAAAAACACTTTGAAAGCAGAAAAATGTTAAATTCAATAGTTATAGTCTTAAATGCAATGGTTTCATTCAGAAACACGCCAAAAATCTATGCTAAAAAGTGGTAAAATATCACCCCTATCACTTTCATCATCACCCTATGATAATCAATATCTCAAATTTTGTGGAAATCCGTCGCTCTCGGTTTAAATATGATAGTGGCCTGTAACAAAAAGAGGATTTTCCGGAGTTAATAAGACAAGTATGGGTAGTGACATCTTCTACTGTTGACCCTCTTATTGACCAACTGGGTGATTGTCGAAAACAACTCGGCCAATGGAAACAATTGAACAAGAGTAATGCGGGGTTGACCCCCCCCCCCAAAAAAAAAGAGACTAATGCATCGGAAACTATATATCAGTTGGAGAGGTGTCTAGATACAACACTATCTTATGGCTCCTCAACACGAGATATTTGTGAAATCAAGAAGGAACTCAATCACGCTTATGTAGAGGAAGACGTTTTTAGAGAGTAATAAGTCGCAATACATGGCTACATTATGGTGACCGCAATACCAAATTCTTACATGCTACTGTAAAGACTTGGCTATTGATGATTCTGGTGGTGTTATACATCGCTGTGATCAATTTATTGGGGAGACAATGATAAAACTTTTACAGTAGCACTGAATAATTTGGTCAAGCTATAAATCTCAGTAAATCGCCAATCACATTTGGCGCTAAGATTGATTCAATGCAAAAGATGAGCTTACGACAGATTTTAGGAATAAACAACGACGGAGATTTTGGAAAGTACTTAGGTTTCCCTAAACAGTTTGGTCGCAAAAAGAATGAACTATTTAAGTATGTGGTGGACAAGGTGAAAGAACGGACTAGTGGTGGGAAACGTAAGTTCCTCTCGGAAACTGATAAAGAAATTTTGCTGAAAATTATGGTTATGGACTACTAATGTATTCAATGAACTGCTTCAATTTTCGGTAGAAATATGCGATAAAATAGTATTCTTGTTCACCATTAGTGGAGCAAAGGAGGCTCTACATGATCAATGCACTGGCTTTCATGGAAGCGACTCGGTATACCCAAACGTGAAGGTGGGATACGATTTCAAAATTTGGAAACTTTAATTATTACCTACCTAGGCAAACAAGCTTGGCGCATTACGCAATCACTAGGATGACTCGTCTCCAAAAACCTAAAAGGACATTATTATCCAAATTCAACACTCCTTACTGCAAGCCCCCTCCTCCTCCTTTGTATAGAAATATCTTTGACTCGTACGAGATCTACTCAAACGAGGATTGCGAGCACTGGTCGGTGAAGGCAAAAGTATAAAATACATACTGGCAACAGCCACACCCTGGGTTTCTAAAATGCAATTAAAATTGTCATTATCGTCATGAAAATGGTACAATGGTGGCAGTTGTTCGTGATGCCACTGATCCATTTATTGAAGCTGGAAAATGACTTGGCTCTCCGCTCACATCAAAAACTATACACGGAATCACAAAGCATGCTTCCATCAATGCAACAATTATGGATGTGTGGACATATATTCATTACGTTTGGGGTGATAAGCGGACGGTGCATGATCTCCTGAACAGTCACGTATTGAGTTTCCAAGCACGTAACTTGATTCGAGATATTACAAAATGGCGGCAAGAACTCTCAGAGGTGAATATATATATATATATAATCAAACGTTGAAGAAAAAAAGAAAATTCCCAGGGTTTTCCTTCTTCTTTTTTATCGTCAAAGATTTTATTGATAGTGAAAAGAAAGTGAAGAGACATGGTTTGAACAAGTCTGAAATAAAACAAGAATCAAGCGTAAAGCTAAATCCAAATTCAGTGATGAATCCTTGAGAAAATCAGCTCAAATCCATCTTGCTCTTCCAAACTTGCATTAGCCGCAAACAGACTTAAGTATACTGCACCACAAATGATTGTGTTCTTGTATCAATAATAAACTTCTAGCCATGGTCGTATCATCCTTATTGGCTATAGGAGATCATACATCATACACTAACCCCTCTTTCCGAATGATCCAAAAAAATGTGAATGGTCTTCCAATTTGTCGTTCTTCGAAACTTTAAACACAAAACTGAACGGTGGAAAACACAAGCCAACAGACAAAAAGTAAAAGTCCCTGGAACCAGAGCCAGACAAGGGAAACTGAACGGTGAAAAACACAAGGCGGCCGAAAAAAGGTAAAAGTCCCCGGAACCAAAGTTCAACACTGAAAACTATATATACCTAACACCAAAGGACATGGATCAATTCTAAAGCCAAAAGAACTCCTTGGTGTAGAAAATCCACAAAACAAAGACCTAGCATAGATCACAAAAGGAGAAAGATATACAGAGAGGTGAATCATTCACTTAACCCTCATCCTAGATACCATTCTAACTAGTGAAGTCATACAATCCAACCAACCTAAATCTTATCCAATCTCCACATAACAGATAAATTAATAAATCTCACACCAATACGTTTCAAAACTTCCTTCATATCCCTTGATAAACTCTAGAGGTAAACGAGAGAAGGGAAAAACCAAGCTTTTCTTTTAAGTTAGATATTATATTACATAACTTACACAACACATTTTTTTACTAAATAATTGTTTTTCTTTATCTAACATTGAATAATAAGATCATGTGGAATTTTATTTCTGATTAAAATATTTTCTATTTCTTTGATTCTCCCTTTTTAAAAATTTCTAAGTTTTTCTAATTTTTTTCATTTGTTTTATATTATATTACATAATTTACATAATATTATTTTTTTGTTTCTCTTTGTGGCCTTTTTGGTCGTCGTGTGGTGGCTTCTTCAGCACCGACGCCTGTCTCTCCTCTTTACTTGTGTGTGTTTCATGCTGTGGGTTTTCTTTTTTGGGTTTGGTGTTATGATATTGTGGTTTTCCTTTTTTGGGCTCAAAGTTTATGATTGGATTTTTTTCCCTTGTTGTTTCATTGATCCTAGGAGACTTGACAAAACAGATATACAAAATTGAAGAAAGATTGCAGGATACGTATGTGATATGGAGACTGTTTTGGATCTCGATTAGATCGCATGGGAGAATACCCTAATTGTGGTGTTAGGAATTGACTTGAAGTATCTTCATAGGTTTTATTTAAATATTTGATATTTGTCGTTAATCTCTGTTTATGTTCTCATGTTTACTTTGTGCTTCATATTCTGTTTTGATATTATTCCCATATGACTATATATATATATATATATATATATATATTAAATTTTCTTTTAAAGTCATGCATGTAATTTATGTAAAATTTTATTTCTAATTCTTAAAAATAGAAAAATCCATGTTTTTAATTTAACACACGTCATCATCTATATACAGTTGACATATGTCAAAGTCTCATGACCAAAAATTTTAAACACATGTCAAATTCACGTTAAACGCATTCAGTTTCTATAAAATAAGGTTTGAATCCAAGGCTAGTAGTAGGCTTCAGGCAAGACCTCTATTTCTAAATGCGCGGTTATCAAGGTTTCTAAGGCAGACATTGCACGGCGAATTGACCAGCACTCACTGACGCTGATGGGGCGGATATGGAAGCCCAAATTTGAGCATATGGAGGCTTTAATCCATGATATGCCAAAAATTTGGAGGCTGGAGGGTAGGGTGTCTGGTACTGATCTTGGCAGAGACAGATTTCTCTTCAAGTTCCCCGACAAGCTGGCAATGCAAGTGGTGTTAGCTAATGCACCTTACCATTATAATTCATGGATGGTCACCATGGTGTAGTGGGAGCCAAGGCATACAAATGATTTTCCTTCAGATATTTGTTTCTGGGTTAGGGTTCGTGGTATTCCTCTGATATATTACGGGCCGGAAGCCTAATGGGCAATTGGGAGAGGTCTGGGGCATGCTACGGCAATGAGAGAACACGTTGTGTCTATGTTACTCTTAATGGGTTCCAGCCACTAGTTTTTCTCCAAATGGCTACTTTTGATACATGAGATGAGATAGAGGAGGTTCTGGTATCACTGGAATACGCCAAACTGTTGAATTGTTGCAAACATTGTTGCTTAATGTCCCATTTGATAGATTATTTCCTGGAGTTGGTGAAGCGGGATAAGTCAGGTGGTGCGGGAAGTTCTCAGGTGCTTGGCAATACGGAGCATCAGGCAGAAGGCCAGTGGGATGTGCAACGCAAAAGATCGAAGAGACCTCTACAGCACTCAGACAATGGAAACTGGAGGCCAAAGTGGTGACAGCGGATATGGTTATAGCAGGGATACACGATCTAGTGTATCTATACAGGAGCCTACTGATGGTACGAGAAGGGGACCAACTGAGTGTGAGAAACATGATAAGATGCTTTCATACCAGGAGAAGGTGCTTGCATACCAGAAACACCCCAAACACAGGTACAATTTGAATGGTAACAGAGGAAGAGTTTCTAGCTGGCCAGTTCCGTTGTATCCATCATATTAGAATTCTGGAGATCAACGAGGTGCAGTGGAGATTAATTTTCAGTCCATGGCATCTTCTGGCATGGGACAAGTTGCTGCTGGGGATATCACTTTTAGTGACAGGGATACACGAGAATAACAGGGGACCTCGGAGGATGCTTTATTGAGCGATGAGGGAGAGTATCTGCAGTTTGATACTAAGGCCTTAAGACTTGGGGGATATCAGGTGGATGAGACCCATACGACAGCAGGTACTCCTAAATATGATCTATTGAATGTGGAGATAGAGGATTTAAACACTAATTTTGATAAAATTACTATTAGTTCAAAACAGGCCATCATGGGAAATAGTAACAAAAAGGACATGGGTCTGGTTGGTTCAAGTTTAAAAAATGATTGTTGAGTAATTTGGTTTCACCCATGAAGAAAAAGAATCACTTGCCTTCTAGTTCGTCACAGGTTTTGAAGACCAAGTCTACGATGGGGAAGACTATGAGGACAACCAAGACTACAACAAAAGGGAAGGCAGGGCTCCCGAAGCCACTGGCTAAAACGTGAAAATCTTAAGCTGGAATTGTCAAGGGCTAGGGAGTCACTTAACGAAGGAATTCTTACGGGATTTATGGAAGAAACACAAGCCGGAGATTTTATTTCTATCTGAAACAAAACAATGTTATAGTTCTTTGGAAAATTTGACATGTCATTTTGGATTTAATAATTTGTTTACGGTTGATCCAGTTGGGTTGAGTGGCGGTTTAGCCATATTTTATAATGATAATTTGGAATTGGATATCTTATTTTCTAGTAATCGTTTATCGATATAAATGCCTCAGATAATGGATAAACAATCTTTATTACCTTTGTGTATGGTGATTCGGTGAATACGAAAACAAGTCTCGTTTGGCACCACTTTGTAATTTAAGTGAGACTCGATCGACACCTTAGTTATTGATTGGGGATTTCAATGAAATTACTGGAAATCATGAAAAACAAGGAGGTATGCTACGATCAGCAAGATCTTTTAAACATTTTAATGCTATGATACATCATTGCGGAATGATGGAATTTCCGTACTATGGGAACAAATTGTCGTGGCGGGGTAATCGAATTGTTCAAAAGCATGGGGAACGGAAAAAGCAAACAGTTAGATGTAGATTAGATCGGGTTTTGGGTAATGAGGAATGGCATTGTAAATATTCATCCTCTGCGGTGAAATATTTGCCAATGATAGGGTCGGACCATAGACCGATTTGGGTATTTGTTATGCACAAGAAGTTACCCGAAAAAAAACATTCAGATTCGACAATAGATGGCTTGGCAAGGAAGGATTGCAGGAAGCAATAACATGTGGGTGGAACCGGACAAGGAACTTCGGGCCCTTGGCATTCGCAGAAAAATAGAGAACTATCGTAACGCCATCTCGTGGTGGCGTAAGAATAATGTACTACCAGGACAAGCTAGTTTAGCATTGTTGAAGAATGCACTTGAAGAGGCCAAACAGGATGATTTGGTGACCCATGAGGAAATTGGGGATATTACAAGCAAAATTTAGGAGGCTTACAAGGACGAAGAATTATATTGGAAACATAAAAGTAGGAATCTCTGGTTAAAGAAAGGGGATAAAAATACAAAAAATTTACATGCGGTTGCGAAGCAGAGAAGGGCCCGTAATCGGATTATGGGGTTGGTAGATCCCACTAGGACGTGGGTAGCGACAGAGGAGGGGATGGAAAAGGTGGTCACGGAATACTTCCAGGGTTTGTTCTCATCATCTGTGACAGATCCTGTCGACGAGTTTGTACAAGCGGTCGCTCCCAAGGCCACGGAGGATATGAATCGGGATATGTTGAAGGAAATTACAGAGGAGGAGGTCCGAAAGGCGCTTTTTACCATGTAGCCGGAAAAATCCCCGGGTCCGGATGGCATGACGGCCCTCTTTTATTAGAGATTCTGGCCTTCTATTAAGACTGAGTTGGTCAGTTTGGTTAAAGATTTCTTCGGTACAGGCAGCTTTGATAGGCGTCTTAACGAAACTAACATCTGTTTGATTCCGAAGGTGGAGCAACCTAAAGGTATGAGGGATTTCCGACCAATTAGTTTGTGAAATGTCAGTTATAAAATTATTTCAAAGGTTCAGTGCTTAAGGCTAAAAGGATTTCTGCCTCAATTAGTCTCCAAAACACAGTCGGCATTTGTTTTGGGAAGGTTGATTACGGACAATATTTTGATAGCACGGGAAATGTTCCATGGCTTACGAACCAACCAGGCTTGCCAAAAGGAATTTATGGCCGTAAAAACGGATATGAGTAAGGCATATGACCGTATTGAATGGGGATTTTGGAGGCGGTGCATAGTCGATTAGGGTTCGACGCATCTTGTGTTTCACAAATAATGTCATTTGTAAAGTCGGTATCTTTCTAGGTTTTACTAAATGGGAATCCAAAAGGATTGATCTTCCCAGCGCGTGGTCTACGGCAAGGGGATCCGTTATCCCCGTATCTGTGTGTTCAGTGTACAAAAGCCTTAATATCCAACTTCAAGAAGCAGCAGTTGAGTAAATCCATCACATGAGTTAAAGTAGCTCAGGCCAGCCGGCTATTTCTCATTTCTTATTTGCAGATGATAGTTTGTTCTTTTGTAAAGCAAATTCAGTTTAATGTGCTCGGAGATTAGATCTTATGGGGGCATATGGGAAAGCTTCCGGACAATTGATTAATTTTGATAAGTCTTCCATATTGTTTGGGCATAGGGTCCCGGAAGATGTCCGTTGCGATATGAAGAGAGCGCTGGGTATTCAGAAGGAAGGTGGTATGGGTAATTATCTAGGTATTCCAGTGAGTTTATGAGGATCAAAGGCTAGGATCTTTAGTTACGTTAATGATAATCTAAATGGTCAGGTGAATGGATGGTCATCCAGACTTCTCTCCAAAGGAGGGAAAGAGGTTACGATTAAATATGTGGCATTTGCTTTGCCAAATGATGTTTTGCCATGCTTTAAATTCCCCCAGACGTTAACTTCAAAGTTAAACAGTGTTATTTCAAATTTCTGATGGGATTCCAAGGGAACTTCTCGTGGTATCCATTGGATTGCATGGGACAAATTATGTCTTCTAAAAAATGAAGGCGGACTTGGTTTATGCTCTTTGGAACACTTTAACACAACCCTATTGGCTAAACAGTTATGGCGGCTAGATCAGTATTCGGAGTCTTTGGTGGCTCGAATACTTAAAGACCGTTATTTCCGGACGACGAGGCCTTTTCTTGCTAAAAAGGCTCACTCTCCATCTTATGGTTGGAGTAGTATTTTCTCAGCTAAGGATGTTATTTTACGAGGAACCCAATTTCGGGTGGGAGACAGGTGCTCAATATTAGTTTGGGATGATCCATGGATACCAGATGATACTCCACGTCCGGCTCAAGGACCTGGTAAAGAATACTTTTCGGATCTGACAGTTAACTAACTAATGACTCTGGATGGTAAGGAGTGGAATATCCCATTACTACTTTAGTTAATGGAACCTGAGGATGTCTTTCTTATACATGGTTTAGGCCTTTGGTCACAGGTCCGTCAGGATAAACTCTTATGACACTTTACGAAGTCAGGAAAATATACAGTTTAATCGGGGTACGGGTTAGTATATTCAATGAGTCATACGGAAGAAGTCCCATACATAACGAGCATAGTATTACAATTTACATGCACATGTTTGGCAGTTGCACTGCCCGGCTAAAATTAAGTACTTTCTTTGGCAAGAACTTATCGGTTCTATGACAGTACTATCCCGTCTGAGAGAGCGCGGAATACTTCTGGACACGAACTGCCCACGGTGTGGAAATTTGGAAGAGACGATTAACTATGCCTTATTTGAATGTTTGTGGGCACAATTTTTTTGGGAATTGGCTTATTACCCTATAAATGATAACTCGTTTCCAGGTGGATTGGTTTATGCATTTATGGATTATTTATTTTGGCGACTCCCTGAAGATAATATTAACGACCCAGATTGGTCTGACAACAAAAATAGATATCCGTAGATCCTCTGGTTTATTTGGATATCCAGGAACAATAGGGTTTTCTGAAGCACGGAGTTTGAAACTACGGATAATTTACAATTAATAGAACGGGAGAGTTCAACATGGCAAGGTGCCCAAATTAACGAACCTTTGGAACAATCCGACAATATTGACAGAACCTCCTATGGGACAGAGCCATACTGTCAAGTGGATGGTTCATAGAGTAGTTTGGGGCAGACTTCGGGACTAGGATGGATTTATGGCCACGAGGATTATTTTATTAGGGGGCAAAGGCACACGACGAAGTCTATCACCCTTGAATTATGAGTTTTAGGCTCTCATTTCGGCGATGCAAACCCTCATGGACCACCACTTGCTGTGCTCCAACTTCCAGATCGACTGCTTGGAGCTGATTGGTATCGTTCAAGTACCACAATATTGGTAAGTTTTTGATATTCTGTTGGATGCGTTTAATGAGCTTAAAAAGCGGTATCCTTCCTTTTTTTGACCTATATTCCACGAACGATAAACACAAAGGCGGACTGTATAGCGCGTTCGGCACACATAAATTTTTTTGAATTTGATTATGTAAACAATGACCCACATTTGTGGACATCCATCTCTAGTAGGATTTACTCTTTTACTAATAAAAAAAAGAATCCTTTGACCCAAAAGAAAAAGAGGAAAAATCAAGTTTTCATTTGTTGTCATATTTTAATTTCCTCTTTCAAAGATTCTTCTTGTATTTTTGTTTTAGATATGTTCCATTTTGGCGTATGAAGAAAAAGGAACCGGCCGAATCAATGCAAAGAGCCCATTTGCGTTTGTGAGTGGACCTTGTAATGGGCTCATCTCGAGAATCTAAGTGGCCACGTGGCAAAGCTTCACCGCTCGAATGAGGAATCTATTTAAAGTCGTATTGTCCCATCGCTAACCTCCTCATCATCATCCCTTTGCGATCAAAATCAAAAACCCTAGACTCCGCTAAACCAAGGTAAGCTCCGATCCTATCCGATTCACTGTTTCTGCTAGGGTTTTATTCGTTTTCTCACTTCCCGATCTTCGTCAATCCTTGATCAGTGTTTCCGCTAGGGTTTGTTTTCGTTTGGAATCTCTTTGTGTTTGATCCATGTGGTAGCTTCTTAGGGCGATTTATGTTTCACTGACGCGTAATTTATTGATATTGTTCGATGATTTTGCGTTTGTTTTGATATCTTACTTTCTTCTCCGATCATCTTGTTTTTTCCGACTTAGAATTCAGATCGTGAAATTCTTGGTTGATTTCCTTATGGCAGCGTATAATCAGCTAATTAACAAGCTTATTTTGCATAAAGAAACGACTTTTAAGATAATCCTGTTCTGTGTTGTGTAGTGCTTGCTTCAATGGCTTCAAAAAGAATCAACAAGGAGCTCAGGGACCTGCAAAGAGATCCTCCTGTGTCATGCAGTGCCGGTTAGTACTATATTGTTTTTGGGTTTTAAGTATTTGGTCTGACTTGACTGGCATATAATTACTATCAAAGTTGGGATAGGGAGCTATGATATTGTTAACCTCAGTATTAGTGTTAGGATAATGAATGGTTTGTTTCTTTAGACTTGGATTATGAGTTGCTAAGATTATAATCCCGTGGTGATGCTATTAGGTCCTGTGGGAGATGACATGTTCCATTGGCAAGCAACTATCATGGGTCCGACAGATAGCCCATTCGCTGGTGGTGTGTTTCTTGTTTCCATTCACTTCCCACCGGATTACCCCTTCAAGCCACCCAAGGTAACATAAGTTTTGTGTTGCTTGTTATGTTGATTTCTGAAGCTCAGAACTCGTTTAGCATACCATACCATCCTTTATGATGTAGGTTGCCTTCCGCACCAAGGTGTATCACCCGAATATCAACAGCAATGGCAGCATCTGTCTTGACATCCTGAAAGAGCAGTGGAGCCCCGCACTTACCATATCCAAGGTGATCAAATTGTTTCACTTCCATAATTTTCCTGTCTCAACACCTAATCATGCTTGTGTCTGAGTTATGCTATGTCTTTGTCCTTTCACTCTAGTTTGATAGTCCACATAGGCCAGCCTCTTGTGATTGATTTTATATAAAAAAAAAAACAATAATTCAGTCTTACGGATATATATACATTTTAGGCCTTCAGTATATAGATGGAGATGATTATCGGGTCCTGATCTATATGTTATTGTATGCTACTAGTAAGGTAGATTATTGTATTCCTCCTGACCTCTGGAGGTGAGGTCACATCTTCTGACCTTAGTTTCATGGTCATGATCAAGTCATCTTGATGACATGATATCTGAATTTCTGTTGCAGTTGTTTGAAGTATGGTCATTAGCTCTATCCAAACTCTATGATATTCTTCTATTTGCACATAATCATGGTGCTAAAGTAGTGGTCTGTGTTTATCCACAGGTTCTTCTGTCGATATGCTCATTGCTGACAGATCCAAACCCTGATGATCCTCTGGTTCCTGAAATAGCTCACACCTACAAGACAGACCGAGTCAAGTACGAGGCCACTGCCCGATCCTGGACCCAGAAGTATGCAATGGGATGATGATTGGCCATGATACCCGAACTTGCGCATTGTCTAAAAACAGGAGAAAATAAGTGAAAAAACTGAGTTTGGCTTTGCTTGGGTTGCTTTTGGTTTTTACTAGTTTCATATCTGAAGCCTTGTGGGTGTGTACATGAGCTTTGTTATGCCTTATTGAGACATTTGAGATCTTGCAATACTTTTTAGCCTATAATTGGCTATTATGTTTGAGTCCCTAATTAGCGTTGAGTGGTTTGCAGATAAAAATGAAATCATATATATATATATAGTGTTATATTGAATCAAACACATGTTGATGATCTTAACAGGATGGTGGTGTTGGATTATTATTGGCTCAAGTAGTTTTGTTAGATAAGCGAAAAGTCCTGAGGACAACAGCTGAATAAGACTAATTCAATCTCTACGGGTTTCTCTGAAAATTTCAATATAATATTACTTACGTACAAGCTTTTAATTGGTTTCTTAAAGTATATACCAATTTAGCTACTTAATTTTGTTTTTTTCTCAGTGGTGTATCTAAGAAAGATACACCATTAAAATGAGCATGTGTTTGGTGAAGTTCGCTATAAACAATGATATTCGTTCTTAGGACATTAAAAGGTTTAGATATCACTAATTCGAAACGAACCATTGGGACTAAATACAAAATGTCAGGAGTTTTCCGAAGCATTCATGACATCTAAGGAAACGCCTGGCATGCGGGGGTAATTAACGGTTATAATGTGAAAATGAATACACATTTAGACGACATCTAGTCAAAAGAATTTAAGCAAATTTATTTATTTATTATTTATTATTTTATAATAAAAGAAGAAGAGAAGGTGTGGAAGGAAGGGCGTTAAAGTGCAAAATAGACATGTCGGCCATTTCATTTTCATGGTGAGTCGAAAGAAAAAACAGAGTCTCAAAATACCTTTTAGATAAAGAAATTCTTTTGATTTTGATTTTTCAAAAAAAAATAATAATCGAGATCGAAGAAGAATCTAAAGAATCACTTTTTCATTTCTTCTTCTTCTTCGACAGATAGAAAAAAGGTATGTATAAGTATAACCGTCCTTGTCTTATCTATTTCTCGCTTCTTCTTTTCTCTAACAGATATATCGATTTTCTCTGTAACAGCTTTTTCTTACTATTTTTATAAACCTATATATACATAGATTCTTCTAGGGTTTTTGTAAATTCTTCTTCTGCATTGCTTTTGTTTTCTTGTGCAATTCTCAGAGGATTTTAGGTCTCTCCGAGGTTTTTGATTTCTACTTTTGTTTGGTGGTCCTAGCATTCGAGATACAACGACCTTTTTCGTTGATTCGGAAAAATTAGTATTCGAGACTGATTTTGAAAATGTCAGGTAATATAACCAGTGAAATGATGATTCTAATTAGCTTTGAAGCTTTGTTGTGTGAAGAGTTATTTACACGTGAATATTGTGTTCCAGGCCATGAACATACAAGAGAGAAAGTATCAGATTCTGAGGATGAACCTAAGCGCTCTAGAATTGGGAATTTTAAAAAGAAAGCCATTAGTTGTTCGAGTAAGCTCTCTCTCAAGAGAAAAGGGAAACGGATAACCGATCATCCGGTTCCTTTTGTCATCGAGGATGTTAGAGATGAGAAAGACAAGAAGCGTGTTTCGGAATTGCGGCAAGAGCTTCTCAATAAAGATTTGTTGCCTCCACGGCATGATCATTATCATATGTTGTTGAGGTACCTATACTAGTAGAGGAATTGTTTTAGGAAATGCTTTTGTTGTGTCTCTAATGATCTATTACTAGGTTTCTGAAAACCATGGATTTCAACATCGACAAGACTGTTACGGCTTGGGAAGAAATGCTTAAATGGAGGAAAGAATTTGGAACAGATCATATAATACAAGTATGAATTATGGTTTTCTAGCTATTTGTTTAATTTCGGCTTCTTTGTTCCAGACCTAACAACATTTTACAAATCAATCCTGTAGGATTTCAGTTTCCAAGAGTTGGACAATGTCATACAGTACTATCCTCAGGGGTATCATGGAGTCGATAAAGATGGGAGACCTGTCTATATCGAGAGACTCGGGAAAGCTCATCCTGGTAAGCTTATGGATGTTACCACCATAGACCGATACTTGAAGTACCATGTACAAGAATTTGAGAGGGCCATTCTAGTGAAGCTCCCTGCATGTTCAATTGCAGCAAAGCGAAGAGTCACTACAACAACTACAATACTCGATGTTGACGGCCTGGTCTGCTAAACTCATCTCTAGATGTTATAAAGTGATCACACAGGTTTTGCTTGAATTATAACATTGTTCCGATGGTAATTTTAGGGTATGAAGAACTTTACTCCCACAGCTGCGAATCTCCTGGCCTCCATTGCTAAAGTAGATTGCAGTTATTACCCTGAGGTACACCTAGCTATCTGAAGTAAACACTTTACGTATTACTACTCCAAGCAATTAAGGGGGAGGACATTTTGTCATGAACCCAATAAGCCTAGTGGACAAGGCTTGATGAAACTTAAATGATGTGTCTTGGATACTTCGGTTGCTCTAAAAGTTTGTAATCATGGTCTCTGACTCTTGCAGACTTTGCACCGAATGTTCATTGTCAATGCAGGAATCGGATTTAGGAGTTTGCTTTGGCCTGCCGCCCAGAAGTTTGTTGATCCGATGACTATTGCAAAGATACAAGTAACGCTCTGGTTTTTAAGCATATATTCTTCTATGTGTTGTCAGCAGCCGCTCATTACTTATATTACTCAGGTTTTGGAGCCAAAGTCCTTGTCAAAGTTGCTTGAAGCAATTGATTCCAGGTTAAATTTTGTCTTTATAGATACACTCATTGAAATATTGGTTACAGCATAGTAACCTTATCATTTACTGTTTTTATGTTTTCGGTATACAGTCAACTTCCAGAATTCTTGGGAGGCTCATGCAAATGTCCTAACGAAGGAGGGTGCTTGAGGTCTAACAAAGGACCTTGGAATGATCCTGAAATAGTTGAGGCATGTCCCTTTCTGTTTTCGTTTGTAATATTCAGGAATCCAGAGGGGTCGTGATAAGGTGAGCTAATAGTATTGCCATCTTATTTTGCAGCTCGCACATCAAATGGAGATAAGCCATGTACCGCAAACTACGAGAACTTATCTTCGTATAGGAGATAATGATTCCAGTACTCACATGATCCTCCCTGAGGTGAGGTCAATGGTCCATTATTATTAAGAAGTTTTAGTTTATGTTGCATACAATGTTGTAACTTTAGTTGTTGTCAGGAAAGGTGTATTGAAACTTTAAAAGAAGATCCCGATTCTCAAGAACATTACTCTTACATCGAATCAAGATCTTCAATGTACGCTAGTTCAGTTCCACCAATCTCTGATAAGGTGATTTCCAGAACCAGAATTTCTTTTTCGACCTGTTTGTTTCGTGAAAACATTTTATATTCAATTGGTTTAACTAGCCACTTTACGCAGGTTAGTACATCAGACAGTGATAAAATCATTACTAGTGTGGAATCTACAGAACCGACTTCGGGAGATTGTTCCCAGGCACAGTTACTTAACACGACCACATCAAGGCGAGAAGGTATTTCTTCATTCTTCGGTATGGAGTTCTGCTTATGTTCTGTTCGTATAAGGTTCTAACTGCTACTGTGCATTCCAGGTTGTCAGATTTTGCGGTTAGGTGGTCTTAGAGATAGAATAAATCGTGAGAACATTCTTCACTTGGTGAAATTAGTAGTAGCCTTTCCCCTGAAGCTGTTTCTTCTCTTAAGTTTCTTATCGCCTAGATACTTGCAAAGACAGAACAATGTGGATGTCCCAGATTCATCTTTGAACATCCAAATGATTCAGTGTTTAGAACGTCTTAAGAAGCTGGAGAAAGACTTCACAGAGATGAGTAGAATCCCTGTAAAAATCCCAGAAGCAAACGAGAAGCTACTAACAGAATCTCTCGAGAGGATCAAGTCTTTAGAACAAGATCTGGACAAAACCAAATCAGTACGTACAGACTGTATCTTGATGAGCTTATATTCTTATTAATAGGCTCTAAAGCACACAATATAATCTTCTTTGTGGGTGGTTTTGTCAGGTATTACACCTAACAATATCAAAACAGCTTCAGATCACAGAAGAGCTTGAATCTCGTTACCAAGAAGTAAGCCCCACTAAATCCTCCATTTAAAAATGTCAAATGTCAAATTTATGCTTAAAAACTGATATGATATTTTGAATTGCTCGTCTTTGTATGTTTGCAGCGAGGAAAACAATGCTGTTTTTGAAGATTTTGGTCGTTAAATAACAAACCTTAAACAGCTTTTTAATTTTACAAAAAAAAAAATTGAGGGTATAAAAAATCTATACGCACAGACCTTTTGGGATTATTACTTTTCTGTAAAAAAGATACAACTTTCCGTGTGCGTCACTAGTCTTATATAGGGGGAGTTTGAAACTCTTATTAGTGAAACATTTGTTGGTGAAGCGTCAATGATAAAGACAAATATTGGAGCGTTTGATAATTCAAAAATGGACAGTGTCTATCCTTAAATTATTAGCCTAATCAGGGGATTTATGTAAGTAAAGTAAGTGGATGTACCCCCGCTTAAGTTATAATTATAGATAAGTTCGTAATCTTGCACAGAAATAAACACTTTGTTTGATACTAAAAGATTAAATGTGTAGAGACAAAAAAAAAAAAGAAAAAAAAAAAAGGTCAGGAGCCATTAATATAGGAGTTAACCTCTTATAGGTTCACCAAGTTATTGCTAGACACTCTACTAACTCCGCCGCATTAAAGACCTGACTGGTTTAATTATTGTGGATGCAGTTGTAATTGGAGTAATTTGCAAAAATATCACCTTTTACCATCATAATTTAAAGACTAACAAATTATTATTTTATTACA
>OVAP01001134.1:0-26192 GCA_900406295.1 Aurinia saxatilis | reverse complement strand
TGATAAGCCTTTGAGAATTTATGTGAAGAGGAAGAAGAATGAAAGGGAAGGAACAGAGTGTGGAGGTGGAAGGACATGACGTGGCAAATGGTGAGAGGGGCAGTTAAAGGATTCATTGAATCAGTTCGAGCAGAGGGAAGGAGACTCGAGTATAAATAGTAGTTTGACTCAATTGTGAGAATTCATTCATAAACTTGTGTAGTTTGCATCTTATCCATAAACCTGTAAACACTTTTCTGGGAATAAAGTTCTTATTTCTCTGGTTCATCGGAAAAGATATCACAGAGTCTTATCACAATACAATTTTGTGGATCAACGAAGAAGGAAGAGATGAGCATATATGATTATAATTTTTGAGATTGTGGATCAATACAAGAAGAAAGGAAGAATGTGGATCAATACAATTTTGAGATTCTAATTTTTTTTTTTTAATGATTTCCTAAATACATCCAAATATATCTAAATACGTTAAAATACAAAATTCAATAACACCCGCTAGATTGTCCATCTCAAAAGTTGAATTCGTGGCCATCAAAGTATTTACACGTACTTGACACAAATTATATTTTGTATAGGAATTGCTGATATATTTACATCAATTCTTTATATATATGTATACTCGATAATCTAGAGCTGTGAATAGTATCCGAAATCAAAAGAGTTAAACCAAACTGAAACAGACTAGTAATTTCTTATTGTTTGGTTTTGGATGAATAAAAAATAAAGATATGAGACATTTGACAGTTTTTGTGTTGTCTACCAAGGGAGTCTATCGCCTCCTTAAGACTCGTCTCAATCACACATTACAATATTACATTAGTATTGGTCAACGTCTTTTCCAGAAAGAAAAAAGAATGACAAATAGCATGTGCTTGCACAATCATGTTTGCCATTATCAAATAACATTAATCTCGCCCAAACCCAAGTCAATATAGCAATTTAATTTACCCAAGTCAACAGACCATTTGAGTTTTTTTTTCTCTTTTTTTTCTTTTCTTTCATTTGTATTTTGATCTTTTAAAAGCTTTTTTTGCTGAAAGATTTTTGTATTTTCCATAAAGAAAGTCAACAAATTTCCGAAATCATTCTCTTTTTTAGTTGAGGATATTTTTATGTGGTTGTTGGATAATACGTTCATCGTTTTTCTAATCAACAAAATATATAATAATATTTCGATTAACAACATAAAAAAAAGAAAATTCATATAAAAACATTCAAATATGAGAATTTTTGTGCAATTGTTGCATATATATATATATATATATATATTGTATAGAACGTTATAATTATCCACGAAGATCACGAATTCTGCGTGGAACATTTCACTTCCATTTTAATTAAATGATCGTAGATCAACTAATAGATGAGTGGAAAAGTCGATATGTAAATCTGGATCAATAATTAATTTCTTTCAAAAGTACAATTATCTAACCATTCTATTTGGTTAGTAGAAAATAATAACACATTTTAAATCTGTTATAAAATTAAATGAATAGGCAATGCGACGACTACACTCATCCTGAAGAGATTATTCGAGTGTTAAAAATATGAATCATGTCTTGATTATTAAAAAAAGAAAAATGAAACCCATAAATAAAAAATTATTGTATTATATATCAGAAAGTTGACGAGGGCGATGAGGTTCGAAAAGGGGGGGGGGATGATGATCCGAAGATGCGTAAAAAATTGTTGAGAAAGGATTAGCAATGGGGACGAAGGAGTCCGGTACTGTCTCTGGTGGCGATTTGGGGAATGCTGGTGTCTCGGGGGAGGGGAAGGGTTCTCAAAACGCTAAATCTACTTGGTATTATGTGGTAAGAAATGATACGAAACTCACGAGTTACGAGTATACGGTTGAGGAGATTGATGGAAAGGCTACGATACAGGTTCCAGACTCGGTGTTTGAAGATGATCCACCACTATGGGAGAATATCATTGTTGGAAAGTTTCTGTCAAGGGCTCCGTATGTGGGTAAGATCTACTCGTTGGTTAATCACATATGACCTCTAGGAGACAAATCTGTTCGAATTGAGGTTTATATGAGTTATGAGTATATGGTGGATGAAACAACTGTGCGTTTCAAGATCTCGAGTGATGTGGTTTGTGCTAGGGTTTTAAGGAGAGGGATGCGGAGTGTATGGGGGGTGCCTATGATGGTAGCAAACTGGACTCCAGCAGGTGAAGATGGTGAGACAGAGGTCACAAAAATCCCAATGTGGGTGGGGATTACAAATGTACCTAGGAAGATGTTTACCTGGAAGGGCCTCAGTTTTCTCCCATCATCTGTGAGTCATCCCAAAAGACTTCATCTAGACACAAAGATGTGTAAGAATCTTGAGGAGGCTAGGATATTTTTGGAGGCAGATTTATCAAAACCTCTTCCTAAATATTATTGATTTAACTCAATGTGAGCAAAGGCAAATCAGTTATGTATATCCTTGGTTACCTACGAGGTGTTCACAATGTAATAAATGGGGGCATAAAGTTGGAGAATGTCCTATGATTCCAACTGATTATGGGGGTAGCCAGCTAAGTGGAGAAATGCAGTCAAAGGAAACTAAAGAGATAAAGGAGGATTGGGAACGCAGGATATTGATAAGGTGTGTGTGGAGATAGGAATGTGCTCAAGGACTTCTGAGGTACCACATGAGAAGGGTAATTCAGAGGAACCAGGAGAGAGTAAGGTAGATGAGGGGCAGGCTGAAGGAGTGACGGTGGATAATCTGGAGGAGGACAGAGATATGAAGTATGTAGAGACAGAAGGCATAGATTATATCTAGTGGTACAGAACAGGAATGGATTGAGGTTAAAAGCTCTGGATCAAAAATTTAGAATCAATCTGCAGTCAGTCAAGACATTCTCTCTCCCACCAATTTTGATGTCTTTTTTTAGGGTATGGCAGAGGAGGAGGAGATAGAAAGTGAAGAGTATGAGATCAGTGACACTGAAGATGAGACTGGACATGAGCTCGAATTAGGGGAAGTTGGAGGAGATCAAGGTGGAAGCAGAAACTTTTTTCAAGGAGTTTTTAAATCAAGAGCCACATGATTATGAAGGCATCCCACCTGCACAGTTGGAGGAGCTCCTGGGCTATTATTGTGACCAGATTGAACAAGGCAGGTTGTTGGCAAAGGTCACTGCATAAGAAATCAAAGGAGTCTTGTTCATATGCCTTCAAACAAGAACCTATGTCATGATGGGTATACTTGTGAATTTCTTAAAGCAACATGACCAGTAATTAGAGCAGATTTGGCTATAATTGTTCAATCTTTGTTTGTAACTGGATTTTTACCCAAGGGAATAAATTCAACTATTCTGGTGTTGATTCCTAAGAAGGAAAAAGCTTTGGAGATAAGAGATTATCGTCCCATATCATGTTGTAATGTGTTGTATAAGCTCATTTCCAAGTTGATTGCAAATCGACTCAAGATTATTCTCCCCAAATTTACAAATTTGAGTCAAACTGGTTTTGTGAAGGACATGTATTTAATGGAGAATGTGCACTTAGCTTCATAGCTTGTCAAGAATTATCACTTAGACTCAGTTTCCAGGAGAAGTGATATCAAATTCGACATCTCAAAGGCCTTTGACACTATGCAATGGGAATTTGTGGCTAATTTTCTGAGAGCAGTGGGGTCCCAAAGGTATTTATTTCCTCGATTTGTAAATGCATTGCTAGTGCCTCATTTTCTGTCCAGGTAAATGGAGAAATGGTTGGGTACTTTCAGAGCAAGAGAGGGTTACGACAAGGAAGGTATCTTTCCCCATATCTGTTTGTGATCAGTATGAATGTTCTATCTAGATTGTTAGATAGAGCATCTCTAAGGAGATATATGGGATATCATCCGCATTGTTAAAACCTAAAATATTACCCATTTATGTTTTGCTGATGACATTTTAGTTTTCCAGATTGTAAAGAGCAATTTGTTGAGGGAATTTTGGGAGTCTTTGATCAGTTTGCAAGGTATTCTGGTCTGCACATTAGTGTGGAGAAATCAACAATCTTTCTTGCTGGTATGTCTGAAGAAGAGAAAAGATGAAGACTTCTGGTCTACTCGGGTGTCTTTTGAAGTGGGAAAGCTGCCTGTTAGGTATCTAAGTCTACCTCTCTTAACCAAACAGATGAAGACTTCTGATTATCGTCCCTTGATTGAGAAAATTAGAAGCAGAGTTAACTCATGGAAGGCCAGGTTCTTATCCTTTGGAGGAAGGCTTCAATTAATCAAATCTTTGTTGAATAGCTTGGTGAACTTTTGGAGCTCTGCTTTCAGGCTACCCAGTGGTTGTGTTAAGGAAGTGGAAAGCATATTTGCTGCTTTCCTTTGGTCTGGACTAGATTTAAACACCAAGAAGGCAAAAGTTTCCTAGGTAGATCTTTGTCTACCAAAAGAAGAGGAGGGGGGGGGGGATTATGAAGACTTAAAGAAGTTAATTACATTATGGGTTTAAAGCTCGTGTGGCGTATTCTTTCAGGCTCTGAGTCTTTGTGGGTGGACTGGATAAAGTGCTACTTAATCCAAAAAGGTTCATTCTGGTCAGTTAAAGAAAAATCTGGTAGAGGTTCATGGATTTGGAAGAAACTCTTAAAGCTAAGAGATATAGCTCGAAAGTTTCATAGAGTGGAAGTGAGGAATGAGAACACAGTATCCTTTTGGTATGATGAGTTGAGTAACATTGTCAGATTGTGGGACATTACCGGAAGCAGAGGAGTAATTGACATGGGGCTGGGAAGGGAGATCAGATTTAAGGATATACCTCTGGAGAGAAGGAAAAAGAGCCATAGATTCTCTGATCTTAATCAAATTGAGGAGAATTTGTGGAATATCATAGAGCAAAGAAATACTTTGGATAATGCTAAACATTACTGATTGAACAACAAAGGACAGTTGATGAAAATATTTCAAGTCTGAGATGTCTGGAATCAAGTAGGGAGTCTAGAGAGAAAGTTCGTTGGGCACAAGGTATTTGGTTTAAGCACAGTACTCCAAAATACTATTTTGTGGCTTGGCTGGCAATGAAAAATATGCTTAGTACGTGAGAAAGACTGAAGCACTAAAGAGGCAATTACTCATTGGGATGCAGCTTTTGTGAATGTGAAGTTGAGACTCAGGAGCATCTCTATTTTGAATGTGATTACAATGTGGTATCTGGGAGGAGTTAATGCGAGACCCACTTGGGAGGCAATTTACAAAGTCTTGGAGGTCACCTGTTAGTCTTATTGCCGGAACAGGGAGGGATGGTATTCATATGTTCATGTTTCGCTATTACTTTTAATTGATGCTTTATACAATCTGGACGGTAAGAAATCGTAGAAGACATGGAGAACATCCTGTCTAGGCAAGTGCTCTTATTTTTAGAATGGACAGAACTATCCGCAATCGAATTGCATCAGTTCGAAAATAAGACACTAAACTGAAGGAAGTATTAAGTACATGGTATAGAATACGAGGGTTATAATTATTAGAGGAGTATACAAGATAAGTTTTTTGGATTTCGTTTTCATGCATATACAAAACAGTTTTTTTTTATATATAAATTTAGCATTTTATTCAAATATATAAATATATATGACTTTTATTGAAAGCACATTTGACTTCAATTCAAAATAATGTATTAACAGTAACCAAGTGATATTCATCGCACTGGCATGAATCATGACTTCATGAGTACATTCATCCTCAATGTACGAGCTATAATCTTTCGTAGTTCTTGAGCAATAAACGATATAAAGTAAAATTTCTGTAAAATAATTTTCGAACATATTATAATAATAAACCACATTCGGAAAAAAGTATCCAATTATCAAATTATTAATCTACAGATATTCTACTATACTGTGGTTTTTTAAAAAATAATAAAATTCATTTTTACAACAAATTCTTAAATCTTAATAAAAACATGCCGCAATTTAACTTGAAAATATTTCAACTGTATATGGTCGTTGATCGAATCGTAGTAATTTTCTAATATTTCTTTAACCAAAAACATATATATATATATATATAATTACTTTCTGTGCAACATACGGATTTCCCTATTATATATATAATAGAAAAATCCGTATGTTGCACGGAAAATAATTTTTTTATGGTTTTAATCTTTTTTCAATAGCTATTATTCATTACATTACATTATATAAGTTGGGTTATTCAAACCGAGGTACAATGTTTATATTAGCAAAATTCAAATAATTACGTATAATGAATATATTAAACAATATAATTAATGTTATCTCTTATAATCCTCTTAAATTGTAACTATTATATATATATATTGTAAATACTTGGAAAGATATTTAATGATAAAATATCTATATTCTTGAAGTATTGAAAAGGATTTATTATTTGTATTTATATCATCTAAGGTCATGTTCATGTTATATTCATTTATATAAAACCAATTTGAAATCTAATGTTGATATATTGTTTTGAACTTAGTTTTAAAATATGGTGTTGTTCGTTTTAAATATAATGTTTGTTACAAATTATAATGAACAAATATACTCTTTTGGTTTAAAGATATTATAATAAATAATCGGTGTAGTGATTAGCATATGAATTTTTCCATTGATTTTGCGGTATGGTACCTATGAGATTATACATGTGTTGTATATATCTTGATCCTGGAAAATTTTGTCATGAGTATAATATTTTTTTATAATACAAAATAAAGAAGGTTTATAGACAAGAGATAATTTTACGACTTTTAATTAGAAAGAAAAGTCTAGTTTTCTCTTTGTGTAATTGTTCCCTTTTACTTATGCTGTTGAATATTTTTCTAAATTTAATAGCAATAATTAATCATAGTCAATAACGATAGCATTTTTTTTTTTGCTAAAACTACTCCACTCAGTAAAAAATTTTCTCCCTCTGTTTCTCAAAGAGTGTTGTTTTGACTCTTTGCACACAAATTAATAAAACATATTAAAAGTTCTGTTATGTTCCTAAATAATAAGTTGACTGTTCATATTGTTCTTTTTGTTTTGAGGTTAAATTATGTATTTAGTATTAAAAATTATATTGGAAAATGAAAACGACACTCTTTGTGAAACAAAAAAATAAGGCTAAAACGACACTCTTTAATAAACGGATGAAGTAAATAATTTGTTAAAAAAAAAACAAAAATTGTATTTTTCTGTTCAACTTTTATATTAAGACATTATAACCAATTTTTCTTATTATAATCAATTGGCAAAATTTATATTAAAACATTCAATAATATTTGATTTTCTATTTTTTGTCTTCACTTGTTATTATGTGGAAGTAAAAAAATAATTTTAAACTATCTTACATAAAATGTATAAGATATTTGATATTATAAGAACTTTGATATTAACTTCATTTTCAAATTTAATGTTACCTATTATACTTTTATTTTAAAAATCACTATCAAAAGCATAAAATTTAGAGGAAATAATAAGTTTTAATCCAATAAATGTATATTTAAATAAAATAAGTGGACACATATCATTTTTCTAGGTGACACATGACAGTTTTTCGAATCTCTTTTGAGAAGAGGATCCTAAAATATTATATAAGATATATATAAACTTGAAAAATAAAAGAAAGGTACACTAGTCATAGCCGCATAAATCCATGTTCAAAGAATTGTGACAGTAGAGCTAGCTTCATTAATAAGAATAAACCAACAATAATATTATTGATCAGTAAGACTTAATATATACACAACAATGTCATGTTGTAATATAAATAAAAAGGGCAAGATGTGATGAAAAATTTAAACTAACTCAAGTTGCGTAGAATCACCCTTTATATGAACCAAACCTTCATTCTTATTTTCTTTCACAAATAGCAAAAACACCCGAAATAATTTAAATTCCAAACCCTAACCAATTCTCTTGGATTTACAAAATGGGTCGTCCAGATCAAAGCCCGAGTCCAAGAATGAACAATAACTTTAACCCAGTCTTTCATGCACAACCTGAACCACCCCAACCCGAACCACAGGTCTACGAGAAACGGATGGTCCCATCTGACCAGAAGTATCCCAATAATGGTGGAATGGCTAACCAACAACCAAACCAAGTACCGATGGGCAGACCAGGTCAACCTCAGTATCATAACGGTGGAATGGCTAACCCCCATAATGCAGTACCAATGCCCCGACCGGTCAACCAACCATCGAACTGGACTTCGGGGCTTTTTGATTGCATGAACGACGCCGAAAATGGTTGGATATTAACATTAATTATTTCATTTTTATTGGTCCATCGTTAGATTATATAATGTTTCTGAATATTTTCGTTGTGTGTTTCGGTTCAGCTATCATCACATGTTGTTTTCCATTTATCACGTTCGGACAGATCGCTGAGGTTATCGATGAAGGCGCGACCAGTAAGTGTCCATATATATATAAATTAAAGTACGTGTAGATCAATGTGGCGTAAATGTGACAAATTCTTTATACGCATAATTGTGATTAACAAGGAAAATGAAAATTTATCATTGTTTTGACGATTCCAAAATTTATGTTACCAGTCGAACCTGTATAATTTTATATGTTATGTACAGGTTGTGGGACGAGTGGAATGTTGTATGGATTGATATGTTGTCTGCTTGGGGTGCCCTGTATATACTCATGCACATTCCGGGCCAAGCTCCGAAACAAATTCGGGTTACCGGATGCTCCAGCTCCTGATTGGATCACTCATTGTTTCTGTGAGTATTGTGCTCTTTGCCAAGAGTATCGGGAACTCAACGCTCGTGGTCTTGATCCTGCCATTGGTAAACTTACATTGAAACCATTTAGTGCAATTGTTTTTGTTTGTGTTGTAATGTTTGATTGACTTAGTTAAATATGATCGATCGTGGTGTAACTAGGGTGGAGTGGTAATGTGCAAAAGCAGCGAATGGGTCAGCAACAAGAGATGATGGCTCCTCCAATGGGTCAACGAATGATGGGTTGACTTAGATTATATTTTACACCAACATGATTTGTTTTAATAATGCTATTTCATTTGTGTGTTTTTTTAATGTATTTTTATATATCACGACCAAACAATAAATGTCAATGAGATTTCGTTCTAAGGTGAGCAGTAAACTAATATTTATGTCGTATTTTCAATAGTTTCTACATACGGGTTAATGTAAATAAATCCGCCAAATCGGATTGTTGTACAAATTTATCCGTGATGTTGAGAACATATACAAGAATCCATCAAATCAGCTAAACTTCGAGGTGCTGAACAAAGACAAGAGAAAAAAACCGTTTCAGAGGATCAGCTAAACTCCGAGGTAACATTCAGTTATGACTCCCCAATAACCAAATGTAAGGTGTATAAAATAAATCTAAAACAACCTGCAATTGAATGTTACCCTAAACTATTGGTTACATATCTATAAAAACACTAAAATATTTGAGGTTCGATTCCAATTGTGAAAGCAAAGTGATTCTTAATTTTGTAAGAACTTTGCGTCGCTTGGGGTCATGACCACCACTGTTCACAACAACCACAAATATAGATTGGACTAGACAAGAATGAGATATAGCCAGCCGCATAAGTCCATATTCAAATAGTGGTGACAGTAGAGTTAGTTTCATTAATAAGGAGAATAAACGTACAAAAATATTGATCAGTAAGAATTAATTTGTATACAACAATGTCATGTCATCATGCAAAAAAAAAAAGAAAAAAGAACAATGTCATGTCGTAATATAAATAAACGTGCAAGATGTGAAGAAGATTTCAAACTAACCAAAGTTGCGTATATATAAAAACCAAACCTTCATTTTATTCTTTCTTTCACAATACAAAGACAACAACAAAAAAACCTTTATTCTCAAACTTTTATCAAATTCCCTTGGGTTTACAAATGGGTCGACCAGATCATGAACCTGAGACTCCAAGTCCGAGAATGAACAATAACTATAATCCGATGTTTCTTCCACATCCTGAACCACCGGTTTACGATAAGCCGATTGTGACAGCCGAGCAGAGATATCCGAGCAGCAATGGTGGAAGGGTTAACCAACCAAACCAAGTACCGATGGTCAGACCAGTTCCACCACAGTTTATTATTAACGGTGGAATTGGTAACCAACATTATGCGGCACCAATGGCCCCCCGACCGGTCATTAATAACCAACCATCATCAAACTGGACTTCAGGGCTTTGTGATTGCATGAACGACCCCGGAAATGGTTAGTGATTAAAAAGAAAAACCTTTTGAAATTATTTCATTTTTGTTGGTTCATCGCTACATTTTTTTTTTTTTGAATAATTGGTTCATCGTTACATTACATAATAATACTGATTCTTTGTCGACTGTATTGTTTTCTCGGATCAGCTTTGATCACATGTTGCTTTCCATTTGTCACGTTCGGACAGATCGCAGAGATTATCGACGAAGGCGCAACCAGTAAGTATCCATATATATATATACAAATGTACATGTATGACAATGTGGCATAGCCTAAATTACATCGTTGGTTCGAATGGTTTTTGGGACGAGATCATGCCCTGGTTTCGGATTTGAGGGGTTGTACGGGTTGAGATCCGAAAACTCTTTATTATTCAAAAAAAAAAAACAAAAAAACAAAGAGAACAATGTGGAATACATTGATATAGGGATTAGGATTGGTTGCATTTTAGGTGTGCAGAAAATCATTAACCAAGAAAGAAAAATGCAAAATCATGATATATATATATATTATAATTAACTGGAAAATGAAATTTGTTACTGTTTTCATGATTCCAAAATTTATGTTACGAGTATAAACCATATGTTTACATATGTATACAGGTTGTGGGATGGGTGGAATGTTGTATGGACTGATATGTTATTGCTTTTGGGTGCCATTTATATACTCATGCACATTCCGGGCCAAGCTCCGAAACAAATACGGGTTACCGGATGTTCCAGCTCCTGATTGGATCACTCATTGCTGCTGTGAATATTGTGCGCTTTGCCAAGAATATCGCGAACTCAACAATCGTGGCCTTGATCCTGCTATTGGTAGACTTTTTACTCTCTTTTTTTTTTCTTCTTCTTAATGTATAACTATCTTGTTGTATTTTATTAGGGTGGATTGGGAATGTTCAAAAGCAGCAGCGAATGGGTCAGCAACAAGAGATGATGGCTCCTCCAACTGGTCAACGAATGATGTGTTGACTTTTATGATCTTGGTTTCGTTTTCGTGAGTGGGCATGAACTTAATATGCTGTATTTGCTATCATTTCTACTCCATATTTATGCCGAAAAACACATTTGTACAGAAGATTCACATTCGTATAAGTCTACATGGGCATGGAATTTTACATTTGTACCTCAAAGCCATTCTCATTTCATACATTTCGAGACGTAACATACCGAAGTTTGTTTGAACCCAACTCTACTGTTTAAGAATGATAGCTCCATCGAAACACTTCAAACACAACATCTTTAAGGAAACTTATTTAAAAGAGAACAAAATCAAAATTTTCTTAAACCGTAAATCTTATAAGCAAACAGATAAAGAAAACAAGTTAAAAGATGCACAGGCAGGCAAAGTCATTGTAGAGAGTATAGACAAATCAGATGTTGATAGTTGCATCCCATAGCCGGAGGTACCCATTCCGGCCACCGCTACATATCCGTTTCCTCTCCAGATCTGACGCAACACATCTCACCTGAATCGCAAAATGATTTAGATTCAGTAATAACAAAAGTCACTGAGACGATTTACAGAACAAATGGTCTTAGCGGGAGAAAAAAAAAAAACAAGAGAGTAACTCAATGAAAAGAGGATCGTACCACGGCGGCTGTTCTTTGTGGTACTCTATACAGTTGCCAGCCTGAGACTTTGGTTCCAGCGTTAGAAGGACGATGGAAAAGAGACATTGAGTTATCTGCAGCTCCAATGCCTAACCAATGTTCACCAGCGTTGATTGATAGTATAGAAGAACTGTGGAGTGTTATGTTCTTCACGCATTTTATGCCGCCTGAAAACCAACAAAACAGAAGTATTAAGCGGAGTGAGTCAGATCAGAGTCAAGATTAATAGAGATCCTTACCGTCATCATTTTCCCAAAAACGGAGCAACCCATCAGCTGAGCCTGCAATGTAAAGACAGCAATGCACTAAATTAAGCTTTGACGTTATTTGGTAAATCACTGTTTCTAAAAAAAACGAATTCTGGAAGATTGGTGGGCGGAAATCTAAATACGGGATGTTGAAATAATCATAGACCTGTGATTATTCCTTTGTCCAGTGTGGAGTATTCAACAGCTTGTACCGGTCCAGCATGGCATGCCAAAACCGCATCGCATGATCCTCTCGAGACCGACCACACTCTTGCTGTCCAGTCATCGCTACCAGTAATCAAGGTATCTTCGACCATTCGAATTGATCTGCAGAATTGACACAATTTGATCAAATTAGTCACAGATCTGAAATTTTTTATAATTATCTACAACATTTTACAAAGGAATGACAAAGGGAATATAACATCTTTAATAAACTACTTAGAAAATAAAAGGCCATAGGTCTAGTAATTTTATAGTTCTTTAAGACCAAACACAAAGAAACATGTTGTAAAGATCAAAGTGAGGCTCACCGTATCCATTTGGTATGCCCTTTCAGCTTATGCATTTGCTTTCCTGAACGAATATCCCATATATTTGCAATCCTGATGATTATTTAGTTGAATGTGTGAGTGACACTCGATACAGCAAATTCATATGATACTTATGGGTAATATAGCATACGTACGTATCTCTGCCAGCAGCAGCCAGGATTCCCGTGGAGTCATCATATTCAATCGAAAGAATGGCACTAGAGCATCGGCCAACAGTTGCGACACACATATCAGTTCGAACATCCCACATCTTAATCGTTCCATCATGTGCAGCAGTGAGGACACGTTCGCCTGAAAGCATCTTGACACAACTCACCTGCACAATGTATTTGGATGTAGTATACGTATTTTCAGAGAAAGGTAAGTTACCATTACTTAAGCTTCTTCTATGGTGCCTTATGACTGATTGATAGTTGGTCAACTGTATTAACTTTACAAATTTCAACGGGCATTGATCAATGGTCAATGCTGTGCAGACACTAGCATGGCAGCTCCAACAATTTTCCAAATTCTAATGATTCCTATCTTTTTTATCTATGCCTAACGTCAGAAAAAAGACTAAGAGTGTCGTGAAAACCTGTGCATCATGGCCCTTCAGTTCTTCAAGAAGCTGAGTTGTATGTTTGTCCCATACGATAACAGATTGATCATCTGATCCTGAAACTATCTTTCCTCTGTCAGAGCTTATAGCACGAACGGTTCTACATCAAAGGTTGAAAAGAAAAAAGAAAGAAACTACCGTTACAGAAATTCAAAACATATGAAAAATTCACGAAAAAAAACCCACGACTTCCAAGAGGCATCAGGGAGAATAAGAAATATATACCCAGTATGTCCTTTCAAAGTCGCTCGAAGTTCAGAACCACGCAGACTTGGATCCCAAATTTTAACCTGCTCAAATTCAGGAAGCGATCAAATGAGGATACAGGTTGTTATTACCCATTCTGAAGCAGCAGAAAACTACGGTGAACCTCTATCTGAACTCCAAGAAATGAAACATTGAAACACTATCCTATCTGAGAGATCATCTGTTGAGTAAAAAACATTTCAATCAATGACTATACCATATAACAAGCTGATACATTGCACAGGAAAAGAAGCATCACACGGACTATTGTTCCAACTCTAGTTTGGCATAGTTATTCTTCTGAATGTTCCAGCTTACTAAATCCACGACTATGGTAGGATTAATAGCAAAATAATACCCTTATCTAGATAAACAATAAGCACGAAAGAATGGACTATCCTTTGATCATCTAAGTAATGATTTTTTACATAAAACATATCGAATGCAGCCATCCTTGAGACTTAATAGAACACAATACTCTTTGAGTCATTGAGGTGTGTTTTCTCAGCGTAGGAATCAAACATTTATAGGTGCCAAGAAAATTCAATCTAAATGACTGAAAACTGACAAATGGAAAAAATAACAATATACATATTAGTTTAAAAAAGCATTTTATACCGACCAGACAGTCTGTACTGCCACTGATAAAGAACCCAGCATCTTCGCGATCACCCACAAGATCACAGACTTCCCTTCTTGTCACAGAGTGCAAGGCCGTGACAGCACCCGTATGACCCTTCAGAACACGTACATTGGTCTGGATTTTCTTCTGTCCAGCAGCAGTTATGTCTGTTTTGCCAAGTTTAATAATTTGACTTCAGCTACAACAAGCCAGAATAGCAACCACAAAGAGAGAAGAGCTAAGCATATATATACCGGAAGAAGCATTATCGGAAACCCACTTCCGAACCCGACTGAACGAGTTCGCTCTTGAAGCTGTATCTCTGCTAAACATACTCTGAACCCAGCTTCTTCCAGAAGCTTCTGCAGGTTGCTGGATTTCATCAGAGACATCTTTTGGACGAGGGGATGGCAACCCAGAAGATATCGACTGCTGCTTAAATGAAGAAGCACCCCAATAGCCGACACGAAGTTGCTGAACATGGGACAAGAACCCTCTGAGTTTAATCTGAAACAAAGTTCAAGGTGTAACAAAAAACATATTAGGTCTCAGTTGGTTAGGGTTTCTAAAGTCCCAATGAAAAAGCTTGAAACACTGTAACCATATGGAGTATGAAGTACGGGAAACATGAGAAATCTCATAACTGTAATGAAATAAAGAGTAAACCTAGTTTACCAGTAATTTGTATCCAAGTTTTTGTTTCTCTGCTATTATTTCGATCATGTTCCAAGCCTCTGTATCCGAAAGTCCCAAGCCAGCCTTCACAAGAGCATTAAATAATGTGACAATAGAGTAAACAAAGAGAACTGTAACCATTACATTTCAGAAAAGAACTGAAGAATAAGTCAACTCTAAAAAGAAAAATTCACCATATGTGATGCCACTATGATTAGTCTAGCTGTGACCAAAGTCGCATAGTTCACTGATCTGAGAGAGTAGAATAAGGTTACATGAATTAGTAATTTCAATGGTTACAAGTTTCAAGTGCTTTCGCTGACCCATTTGGTAATTATAGCTCTCAATGTTCTGCTGATCAGGGGCATGTATACGAACAAACCATTGATATTATCAAATATTGAGAAGATCTCAAGAGGACTCACTCATTTGCAGGCTGCTCCATGAGATACTCGAAATAACCTTCCCAGAATCTGTCACAAGAATCCACAATACATCAATAATCTATATACTCAGCGCACCATAAAGTAATTAATTCATAGAGTGTGCAGCATGTTGAATTGCGTACCTCAACTCCTCCCAGATCGGTATGGAAATGAGATGACGCTGAACATAGTCTGAGACATTATTGGCATCCTTCTTGAACATTTCTGCAGAAACTTCAAGTGCATCCTGAACTGTTGATAAATCGTTTCTTGAAGCAGCGCGGCTGACAGCCATTTTGAGCTGGTTTTAACAACGATGGTTTTAACAACGATCAATGATTGTTCACGAATATCCTTCACAAACTTTATACATTTGTTAAAATCCCAAAAAAATCACGCATGCCGTTGCCTGAAGCTAAAAAGTTTTCAACAGGCCAAAACAAAAACCTAAGCACAGCCAAAGTGCAAGCAACTGAGAAACTGGGTACATTAAGGCCATACCAATTCTTTGACTGCAATGAACTGCTCCTCAGTCAGTAGTCCATTCCAATTCTTTGACTGCAATGAGCAGGAAATATATCCATTATACAGTAAGGTTCATCTCAACAAAACTGGCTTAGTATTAATGGTGCAAAGTATCTATGCTTACCGAATATAAATGCTCTCTTATACACTCGATAAAGCCACTCCCACCAATCCCCTCCGCATCAGATTCGATAAGAGCTACATGAGCATATGGGTTCAATTTCAAGACAGAAAACAACAGGTCTCCGTTTTTACAGCAGAGACCAAAGTAACATAATCACAATGGCCACAATTTGGTTAGTATCTGGTTGATTAAGCATAACAATTTTATTTATTCACGGAGTAGCCATTTCTTGCAGTGGAAATTCTTTTGTACATTTATCACATTCTTATTGAAATGGAACATACCCAATATCGTGCCATATTCGAATGAAGACAGAGGATCTTCATCTGAACCCAGTTTCAGCAGACGGACCCATAATCCCTAAAAACCACAACAAACCAATGCAATCAGAAAGGCATTAGACTTTATATACTACGAGGACCTGGAAGCATGACCAATCCGGGACTATTAAAGAACAACCAACTTTTCAAACCAAAAGATGTATTGTTTACGCTTTACAATATAACACCTAAAAAAAGAGAGAGTTGTACGTGGGCCTCATATTTTTCCAGAAGAAACCTTAATAACAGGCAAATATCTTTATACAGCTAAATCAGCATACATCTCCAATTGTTTGGATTTCATTTATAATTTTAATGTTAGTGTTTCATTTGTCAAGTTCGACAAATGCTTGAGTATTAGCCGAGACTAAGTATGTATCACCACAAGATAGACTTTTTACTCAAGTTGGGTACTTCAGGATTTTGTTCTATTCAGAAACTGGCAAACTGGAATCTCTCAAAATACAAACCAGAAGAATCTGTACCTGCAACTTGACCTTTATATCCAAGACCATTCGTTCTCTCTCTGCCTGCAAACAGTACTTACAATTTTATTTTTAAGAAAGGAAAAAATAGCATGACATATAGAATGGACGTCCTGTGGTTTTTTTTCTTTTTCCTAATTGAATTATCAATCTTAATCTACACAAGAAAAAAATGCCTATAAATCTCATACAAAATTTTAAAATACCATTCTTTATTTACATCTTAACTGAATTCTGTATAATGATTCATAAGTTTAGTTTGATTCACTATCCATGCATGTCAGACCCATGAAAATTTTTCATGTACATATTGATTTGTTTCAAGTCATGCATGAGCAATAAGATAGCAGGCAAAACTTACAGCCCTCTCCAATGAACTGAAACTTTCTTCTTTATTGTTCTTCCCTGGAGGTGAGCTACATTTGGAAGATATATAGAAATAAGTAAGGGAACCAGATCGCTGTTCTACGCAAATCAGAATATACCTTGGATGATGTTTTTCAAGAGCCCCGCTTGCTGCTGCAAGGACCTGCTTTCGCTTTTCTTCTTGTTCCTCTGACCTCACACTTGCAGGAAACCTATCATAAGTGTACCTGGTGGCTGACAAATAGAATAGAGATGGATCAGAACATGATCCCAAACTCAGTAGATAGACAATTCTACTCCAGAAAAAAATAGAACAGGCTGAAAGATTCTTAGCAGTTTTTCTACTGTCATGCATACTACAACAACTTGCGTAGTTTTCTCTGTCCAAAGTACTGGTGGCTGAAGAATAGTATATCATCAATCAGATTCGATAGTTTCTTATAAATGAACAGCCTCAGTTTCATATCATTCAGATTCTAGAACCTCAAGAAATTTACTCAACAAAAGATTACATGTACCTGACTCTTCAACTTCTGGCTCAGCTATTGTGATTATCTCAGGCTCCATAGTCGATTTAGGCAGAATTGACATCGCATCTTGGCCCCTTCCAACTGCATCTTGTAACTTCTCGAGAAGATTAGTACTGTTCTCGTCAGACCCTAGACGCCTTTCAAGGTAATCGAAGAATGCTAAAGATCCCAAGAATTGAACCAACTGAAAACAATTGGAGGAGTACCATTAAAGAACAATTATTCAACTGATATAGCATCACTTAGATTATTCAACACTTTTAAACGAACACAGATATATAGTCAAAACGCAAAGTAATATATGAAAAGACAGTTAACAATACAGATTGGAAGAGTAAAGAGTAACTATTTTGAGTTATCAAATGAAGTAAATCTAAATATGTCTTAACCATACATAAAACAGTTGGCTTACCATAGGCTCCGGTGGCTGATTGGTGGATCGAGACCGTCTCTTCAGAAAGGCATCAGTGCTAAAAACATTGTTTTCCTGACGAAAAATACGTATGAGTAAGAAAAGGTGTGCAGATGGAGTAAATTAATAATAACAGAAGCAGCAAGAGAAAGTCACATACTATAAAATTGCGGTAGCCACCCAAGATAGATGCAAAAAACTTTAAGAATATAACCCTGTCAGAGGAAATGGATTTTTTATAACAATACAAGATAACAAGAGTACCAAAAAGTTTGCATGGAAAAAATAATAAAATATAGGCAAACATATGAAATAGTTTCCTAAAGTCACCTGAGTTGAAGATCATGATCCTCTCCCCAAGGTTTGCTAAGGCTTTTAGGGGACTGCTCAACAAAATTACCAAAGCCCTTCAAGTAATCAATCCCCACAACATTAGGGTGCAGTAGTTTCAAGATATCGTTTCGCAAAGTGCTGAACTCAGGCTCTGGTATTGGAGGTATCTCCTCAGAAGTAGTGATTTGGTTAAATTCGAGATCCACCACTACAACCTAAAAATGGGGATGTTGTGAGATCAATATTAGGTTGTCTAAATTTTAAAGAGGATAAGTATGACGTAGAATTAGACTCACGCCATCCATAGCAAGATTGGATGTATCGACATCAGAGTGGAGACCCATCATATATGGTGTTGGTGCATCAATGTAGTCTACTCCACTAAAAAATAGTAACGGAATGTACACTTGCTTCAGAAACATACAATAAAACAAAGAAGAAGATTAGAAGACATGTTTTGGTCAGACTAGAAATGCAAATTGCTTTGCTTGTTCCCATCTTATATCTATAATCAAGATATTCAATTTTCATCCACAATGTAATTTGTGGGTGAGCAAGCTTACAAGTGAAATCATATCTGTTTTAAGTTATTAATTGAGATCTCATGAATATGTAAGACATACCTGCCAACGGAAAGGATAAATTAAATGACATATAGCTTCTGACACCAGAGTCAAAAGTGAATACCTGTTGAGATTTACGATGAAGCAATATAAGTGTGACGCATAAGTAGAGATAACATGAAAACAGTAACCTTTCCAAAATAAAAGTACAAACGTTAATGTAAAACATTAAGGGTGAAACAAGTTTAGAAAATATCAGGCAAACTCATTATTATCCTAAACAGAGGAAGTTACTTGTTAGATCGAAGCAAAATCCTCCTTTCAACTAGAACGGATGTAAACAGCTTAATCAAGTTGTCGACATCCAAGCACTGTACAAGAGGTTGGAGAGATATCTGCAATCAATGAAACCATGCCAAACATTACATAACTTATAAAAAAGAAGAAAAAACACATGAAAGAGATAAAGGAACTCTCGCCCTTGCAGTTGTCGGGAAACTGGGTATCTCCAAAACTGATAGTACAAAGTGGCAAAGCAAAAGTATTCAAAACAGATTAAGAGACTAGAGCACAAGTCATACATCTGCCTGAGGAAGACTGTCCTCTGGAGGTGCTTCCACCGATAGCAGGCAATTCTCGACAGCAAACAAGACTCTGTCTTTTCCGGGAGTCGGCAATGGCACATTAGATACCATATAGGCAATAATATCCCACAATGGTTTACTGAAAAGGTTGAAGGGCACTAATGAAGTTCAAACATAAGAACAGGTTTGTTTTCGTTGTTTTATATAGAAACTTTTCAAAAGGGAATGGAATCGACACAAAAGTAAGTAAAACCTAAGCCTGTAAAAATCCAATGGAAGCTTCACCCACATATGTTTACCAAACATATCAAATAAGATAATATAAAGTAACGCAGGGCAAAATTCAAGTTATATATAGATAAGAAAAGATATCTTTATGTGAGTGTTTACCAGCTTCCTTCCGAGGAGAAGCAAAGATGAAAAATTTCTTCGAGAGAATCTCGCAGAGCGCGAAAATTGGGGGCGTGAGACACAATACAGATACACTTGTCTGCGTATGTATCCGGTGGTAAGCGATAAGCTTCAATAATATCCTCACAGACTCGATCCCGAAATGCAATGCAACTGACAAATATTTTTGCCCCATCACCCTCTGTGGATGTAAAATCAAGACCACAGTTGAAGCAGGTGTATTCATAGCAAACAAACTTAAATCCGACACCGCAGGGGGAAGAAAATGACTATACAAATGAGAGCACGAGTTCTTAGCTAAAACAATCTCAGTGCAACAGAAAATCGCACATGGAGCAGCCACAAAAGCAACTAAAATTCCAGGTATGCAACCTAAGGATTAGTAGATACCTGTTAAGACAATGGGATAGCTCCGTGGGATAGTTGCAGGATCAGTAGAAACAAACCCAGAAGAATGGAACTGCACACCAGCGGGAAGAACACACTACCCAAAACACAAAAACAAAAAAAAAAGCTGAATCACGAATCACCCATTAACAAACTCTTCACAGGTTTGAACAAACCAAGCACATTATAACATCTACTCATCAAAAACACTTTGTTTAGTAAGACTAATGCAATTCTTTTGCATCGATATCTCAAAAAGGCCTAGAAGGTTACAAGTAGACATCAATCCAATTCAAGAACATTTTATCACCATATATATAAACAAAGTCATTAACTTCAAAATGCTCATTTGCGTACTTAATTCTCTAAAACAATAGCTATTTAACAACAAATCATCAAAATCTAATCTAAACCTAAAGCTAATCCAAATCTCGACGAAAATCAGAACAAAAAACTGATAGAATGTTCTCTCCAACTTACAGTGGGAAGCTGAGGAGGAGGAGGAGGGTAGAGAGAGTGATCAGAAGGAGGGAACTGATCAAGAAGCGAAGGCAAGTAATACGACTCTAATCCATGGAAACCAAGATCTCCATCAAGGGTTCGCATCTCTGGACCTAGTCCACAGACCACGAAGTACTCGAAGATCCGACCCATTTTTGCTTCCTCCGAGATCTACAAAACTAGTGCATCATCTGAATTTTCAATGATGATGGAAAAGTAGTTGCTCTCCGATTCAATTTGTGTGTTCGTTCGTCAAAATCGAAACCGAGAAAATTTTATTGGGCTCTTTCGCAATTTGTTTTTTACATTTTACACAAATTACCACAACAAAATTTGATTTTTTATTTTTGAAGTTGCCAAAAAAAAAAAAAAACAACAACTAAATATTACTAAATTGATTTTAGAGCAAACAAAACAAAAAATCTGAAATGTGTTTGTTAACAAACAAAAACAAAAAGTATTGAAAAAGAGTATGAAAATCTTTACAAATTTTTTGAACAAATATCTTTACATTCATTGTTATTTGAAATAAGTTAAACATACTTGTGTTTTTTTTTTCAGTGATTCCAAAATGATTTAAAAATGATTTGATTACTTAAGAAAATAAATACTCAAACCACATATTTTTTTTTACTATTGAGTTAAAGTTAATAGAATTTTAATTAAAAAGATCATAACAATTTCTACAAATTCACCTAACCCCATCAACATCAAATAAAATGATGCAATTCTTTTGCATCGATATCTCAAAAAGGCCTAGAAACTGAATAAATACATCATTTCTTAATTACAGAAAGAATCATTGTAAAGTGCATAGGGTTAAAAAAACAGATATATTGAGGGTTAAAACATTTTAAAATATATGGATGAAGAAAAGTATTTATATACAATATTTCAAATATTTACTAGAAACCAATCTCCTTCCTCGCATCTTCCGTATTGTCTTGTCCACAACGCCCCTTGACTTCTTGACCACTCTCTACTTCTCTCTCTTTCTCTTTCTCTTTCTCTATCCGATCGAAATCAAAATCAATAAAAAAAAAAAAACTCGTGATTTCGATTTGGATCGGAGAAATGGAGCCAGATCATCAAGTACACGGCGTAGTCATAATCACTCTCCCACCATCCCACGATCCATCTCAAGGCAAAACCATCTCTGCTTTCACTCTCACAGACCACGACCAAGACAACGACTACCCGATCCATATCCAACCCGAAGATGACCCAAACCCGAGTTTTCGACCCGACCCATTTCGTCAAAACCCGGATTCTTCTAACCTCTGGTTCTCGGATCTCACCTTGGGCTCACCCAGACTAGTCCTGAGTCTTCTGAGTATTTCGCTTCTCGCAATCGCTTTCTACGGCTCTGTTTTCCCCGACAGTGTTCAGATGTTTAGGGTTTCTGAGGAGAGAGATCGTGATGGTGAAGATAAAGGTAGTGAAACGACGTCGTTTGTTTTCCCTGTTTATCACAAATCCAGACCTCGAGAGAGGAACTTAGCTCAAGTTTTGGGTGTAAATGTAATTGATCAACAACTGGTCAACAACCCTGTAAAAGTCAAGGATGTTTTGTCTGTAAACGCTGCCTCCACTGCGGTTTTGCCTGTTGGTGCAAATGTGTATCCAGATGGGTATGTATTTTGTAAGAATATATGTATGTTGTTTTTTGTTACTTAAAGCACAAGAAAACTAAAAGCTTTATGTTGTAGGTTTTATTTTACACGGATTCTTGTTGGGAACCCTGAAGATGGACATTACTTTCATCTTGATATTGATACTGGAAGTGACTTGACTTGGATACAGTGCGACGCGCCTTGTTCTAGTTGCGCTAAGGTAAAGATTTTGTTTTCTTTTAGATGTTATGAGATTTTTTTTTTTTTTTGAAGTTTTGGGTTTTGGTTGGATTTAGGGAGCGAATCAACTATACAAGCCGAGAAAAGATAACTTAGTGGGATCTTCGGAGTCTTTATGTGGAGAAGTTCAGAAGAATCATATAACAGAACAGAGTGAGAATTGGCAACAATGTGACTACGAGATTGAGTATGCTGATCATAGCTCATCCTTGGGGGTTCTTACCAAAGATGATTTTCATCTCAAACTCCATAACGGGTCACTTGCGAAATCAGATATAGTTTTCGGGTAATTATGACTCTTCAATATTTTATGATTTTTTGTTATGGAATATCTGAGTGCTCCTTCCTGTTATGACTTTGGATTTTGTGGTTTGAATTTTAAGGTGTGGATATGATCAGCAAGGCTTACTTTTGAACACTCTGCTAAAGACAGATGGGATTCTCGGTCTAAGTAGAGCTAAAATTAGCTTACCTTCTCAACTTGCAAGCCGAGGTATCATCAGCAATGTGGTTGGCCATTGCCTTGCCTCTGATATAAATGGCGAAGGGTATATCTTCATGGGAAGTGATTTGGTTCCTTCGCACGGACTGACATGGGTTCCTATGCTTCACCATTCTCACTTGTAAGTGATAAATGGAAACCAGCCTAATCTGAGTAACCTGGCAGCAGCTTAGAATTTTGTTATTTTCCCAAAAGTTTCCGTCTTTGTTACTTACATGTCCAGACAAAATAACAGGGAAGTTTATCAGATGCAAGTTGCAAGGATGAACTACGGGAGCGCTATGCTTAGCTTAGATAGCAAACATGGAAGAATAGGGAAAGTCTTATTTGACACAGGAAGCTCTTATACATACTTCCCTAACAAGCCTTACTCCCAATTGGTCAAATTAGTAAGTAGTCCACATTTTGAAACTAACCAGCCTTTTTCTTAGATTAAAAGCTTCTTCTGGTTAACGATGTTTTATGATCCTTGTTGGTTAAAGCTTGAAGAATTATTTGGGTCGGAATTAACACGCGATGAATCGGACAAATCCCTGCCTATCTGTTGGAAAGCTAACTTCCTGATCAGGTATTTTTAGAGCATATGAACTTTCTTGGAACCAATCAGAATAAAAAAAAATTAATTGTTAATTTTTCGATATGCAGTTCCTTGTCGGATATTAAGCAGTTCTTTAGACCAATAACACTTCAAATAGGGAGCAAATGGTGGATCATATCAAGAAAACTTGTAATTCAACCCGAGGATTACTTGATCATCAGCGTAGGCACTTTTAAAGTTTTCACCATTTGCGTTTGATTTTTGTTTTGCCTTTATATATTCGAGCTTCTTATACTCTGTGATGCAGAACAAAGGAAATGTATGTCTTGGGATATTAGATGGAAGCAATGTTCATGATGGTTCCTCCATTATTCTTGGAGGTAAAAAAGAAACATTATATCATTGAGCCAAAATTTCTTATCTGAATCACACAATAATCTAACATGGAACTTTTCGTTTTGTAGATATATCGATGCGTGGACACCTGATTTTGTACGACAATGTACATCGGAGGATCGGATGGATGAGATCAGATTGCGTCCGGCCTCGTGAGTTTGATCACAAGTTACCTTTCTTTCAAGGCTGAAGATCCATTATTCTTACATGTCTGTATAAAAACCCAACACATAGACCTGTGTGTGTAGTTAATAGGTGTAAATGTACCTACTCTGTAACATAAAAACAAAATGACTAGTCAAGTTTTGATCTGTAACATATCAATTCCTGCCAATCCAAACAAAAAGGATCAATTGAGTTCAAAGTGGCGGATATTAGTGAGGAGACAGAGTTAATGGATAATAAAGACCAAACGGGCCAAGAGTAGCCACACTCTGTCCTGAGAGATATGGACTCTTTCCGTCCAAGCTAAATCCGATCGCTCTTCAAAACCTATCCAAGCAGGTTCAAAACCACCCAGCTAGTATTACTGATCTCGCCAACTTTGAGAGTGGGGTTTTCAGATTCTTCCGGAGGTTTTGCAACATTTTGAGTCTCAATTACAACACAATGTACAAAACTAAGAGTTTTCCAGTATCAGGGCATGGTGCCTAATGGAGTAGAGGTTTTACACCTTTTAATTTCACTCAACATTATAACAAAACTAAAAGCAGGCTTGGAATGGAGAACAGAAGAAGTTAAAACAAACAATGTTCAGAATGAACTTAGAGAGCTAACATTCTTAAAAATATATATATATAAGAACCAATGGACACAACTAAGTTAGTCATTCATTCATTTCATCCAACTACATTTGGAGAAGCTCCCTCGAGAAAGTCGTCTCCCCTAAGACACATGTGTCCTGTTCTCAAATCCACCCTTCTTTTAATAATAGCTCTGCGGTTTTGTACCTGACCATCGCCCAAGTCTTGATGATATTTGATGTAGATAACTGCATTTGTAAGGGCCTTGAGTAGCTCGTTTGAGGAGTGCACCTTTGTCTCAGTTTGTATGACCACATTTGCAATCTTCAAATCAGTCAGCTTGGGCTTGGGTTTGTGACGATGCCAATAGGTTGCGGTGTGAGCAAGCTCCAAATAAAGGCGAATCCAGTCGTTTTCTTGCCACTCTGATTCCTTCACCTCGTAAAATAGAGTTTTGTTGGCGAAGGCATCATCGGACGGCCATTTGGGCGGGGTAACATCGAGGAACTGGGGAGGTTTCGGATCGTCCGACAAAGTCCGCAAGGTACTTTGACCTTTAGGTCTAGCAACATAACACATGTACTTTGATCGATGTCGAAACCCTAAATATAAACGATAACATTCAAATTTGAGTGAAATTCAGACTAGGGCATATCCCCAATTATAAAGAAACAACAACTTACATCGGATTTCTGAACTTGACGTCAATACTCTGTCACACGCTTACGAAGAGCCTCCTGCTCTTCTACACTAATTTCTGATGAACGTCTTCTCCTCATCGCCATTATTTCTTATGCGGCTGCTTGCTTCTCTCTGTTTTCTTCAGTCGCCGGATTCCCCTCCGTCTTATTTATCTTCCATTTTTTCCTTTCGGTGCAAAGCCCACTTACAACCCAAATAAAACTGGTCCACGTGTTAAATTTCTTTTCTTTTTCGAAATTTGAAAAATAACCTTTTTTTTAGTTTTATTATTTTAAAAATAACCTTTTAATATTTTATCTAATTTGTTATGAATAATAGGGTTGTGTATATTCCATAAGAGAGTCAAACCTTATATAGGTTACATGATGAGGGTTTAGGTTCAATCCCTAAATGAGTTTAGGCTAATAGGCCCTATAATGGACATCCACAAATAGGTTCATAACACTCCCCCTTGGATGACCATTATTACATAACACTAATAATTAATGCGCGTAAGATGCTGCCTCATTAAAAACCTTACCATGAAAACCAATTGGAAAAACCATGGTTAAGGGAAAAAGAGTGCAACGCGCTTTTACTCCCCCTCATGAGTACATGACTTCGGACCTTCGGTTGTACTCCTCCTCATGAGTACATGACTTCGGACCTTCGGTTGTACTCCTCCTCATGAGTACATGACTTTGGATCTTTGAGACGGAATAGTACAATATGATGAACTAATTTCTTGAAAGTGTTCCTTGAAAGCATCTTGGTAAGTAAGTCTTCTTCACGT
>OVAP01001133.1:0-26198 GCA_900406295.1 Aurinia saxatilis | reverse complement strand
TAATTTTCTTGACTGTGGTATGGGGGTTAGTCCATCCTACGCCTGGAGAAGTTTGTTGTTTGGACGTGAGCTGTTAAAAAAAGGATTGGTTTGTTCAATTGGTAATGGACATGATACTTTAATTTTCTCGGATTGTTGGCTTTTTGACAACGGGCCTCGTTTCCCGTATCCACGACAACACACTTCGATATTAATCTTCGTGTAGCTGATCTTTTGATCCCTGGTTTTGATACTTGGGATGAAGATCTGCTAAGGGAGTTGTTCTATGATGTAGACTGTAATCGGATACGAAAAATCAAACCATCTCGATTTCTGCAAGACGGTTATTATTGGGGTTTTACACCATCGGGGCATATTCGGTTAAAAGTGGTTACAACTTAATTATGGAGACCGAGTTGGCAAGCACAGATCCCCTTCCTCCTTTGGAGAAAGCTCTATGGACTAAAATTTGGAAGGTTCATGCAGCTCCTAAAATAAAACATTTCCTTTGGCGGTGTCTTTCAGGAGCACTAGTGGTAAAGGATAGACGGAATTCTCGCCGGATGAATTTAGACCCAAAGTGTTAGGCGCGTGGGGTTTCTAATGAAACTATACCCCACGTTTTGTCCCATTATCCCCGAGCGGTGGAGGTGTGGGAGTTATCTGGCCTCCAACTTCCGCCTCATGGGTTCTCCTTGTCCTCAACATTCCTCAATCTCCATTATTTGGTAAATAATACTTTCGATGGTGATGAGGCTGTAGGTTTTCCCTGGGTGATGTGGCAAATCTGGAAAGCGAAAAATGGATTAGTCTTCGAACAACAATTATGCACAGCGGAGTTTATTATCAAACGGGCTAAAGATGACACACTATAGTGGTCTGCTGCAAATATCCATGGCCAGACAATTTCGACAGTCGAGTTACTACAGTGGCAGAAACTAGTAGAGCCGTTTGTTAAATGTAATGTGGCAAGTTCTTAGGTAAATGCCAGTCGTTTGAGTGGGACGGGCTGGATTATGAGGGATCACAATGGGATTCCCAGATTTCATGGCCGCAATGCTTTTGCTAATATGGCCACAAAGCTGGAAGCCGAGATTGAATGACTTACATGGGCAGTTTCTTCTTTGGCGACTTTGAATATTCAAAACATCATTTTCGAAGTATCGGACTTACAAGTTTTGGACGCATTACATCATCCATCTAAGTTCCCATCAGTTCGAGCAATGTTTGGTAGGGTTTTCAGTATTATGCGATCTATACAAGGTTGTTCGTTTACTAGCACTACTTCAGCAACGAATCAAATGGCGATTTGTATCGCTAATAGTGTGACGAAGGAATATAAATATCAGCCATACATCTCGCGTAATGGTCCACCTTGGTTGAGTGATCGTTTGCATCAAGAGTGTTTATTGTAATCCTCCTTGTTTTTTATGTTACCCGTTTATTGGTGTGTAACTATTAGCTTATTGTATGGCTTATGCCACCACTTTTATCTGAATAAAATTAATTTATGAAAAAAAATAATATATTCCCTAAATTATAGAAGTTGGGAAATCCGTGTATCACTTACCAACTTATCATAGATGATGCTATTGCTACATATAGAGATTTAAAAAAAAAAAACATCTCAAAGTGGGTCACAAAAAGCTTTAGAAACTAAAGGACAAAAGCCATTCTGAAACACAAACCCATCCCAGTCGAATTCAATCACACATTCCGAGATACAGAGACTAATTCAACCAAACCCAACATTAAATCTCGAGTTAGAGAGAGGGCAGGAGACGAATACCCAGAGTGATCAATATTTAAGAATGAAGGGAAAAATCGAAACTTTAAGGAAAGATTTTAGGATAATAGAAGAGAAGTATAGTAAAGAGGTAAGAAGCGACTAAATATCTCTTATCCTTCACATTTCAATTTTCAGATATACACAGTTACACACAACAATGTAACTTTTGCCATAAAATCACTATGGAGTCCGATTCCAGCGGAGCCATTCTGGGCGGCAAGAACGCCCTGGGAGTCCTAAACCTGAATTCTACAGAGCTCTATTCATCCGCGATTTCCTCTGCTTCTCCTCTGCTTCCGCGACCGTTGTCTTCTTTCACAACCCCTCCATCAAAGCGGATTCCTAAAACCAACTTCATCGTCGATCTCTTTCGCTTCCCACAATCATCCGCCGCTTTCTTCCTCTCACACTTCCACTCCGATCACTATTCTGGCCTCTCTTCTTCTTGGTCCACTGGAATTGTCTTCTGCTCTCACCAAACCGCTCGACTCCTCATAGAAATCCTCCATGTCCCTTCCCATTTCGTCTTCCCTTTGCCCATGCACCAAAAAGTCCTCATCGATGGCTCTCAGGTTGTTTTAATTGACGCCAATCACTGCCCAGGAGCCGTCCAGTTTCTCTTTCAAGTCACGTTGGAGAATGGCAGTTTCGAAAGGTATGTGCACACTGGTGATTTCAGATTCTGCCATTCCATGAGACTCGATCCGTTTCTAAATGGATTTGTTGGCTGCGACGGGGTTTTTCTGGATACCACTTACTGCAACCCCAAGTTTGTGTTTCCTACGCAACAAGAGTCTGTTGATTATGTCGTTAATGTCATCCATAACATCACTCTTCATACCAAGGAAAGGGTTTTGTTTCTTGTTGCTACTTATGTTGTTGGTAAAGAGAAGATTCTGCTTGACATCTCTAGGAGATGCAAACGGAAAATCTTTGTGGAAGCCAGGAAGATGTCCATTTTGTCTATTTTAGGGTGTGCTGACACTGGAGTGTTTACAGAGGATACAAATGAGAGTGATGTTCATGTTGTCGGATGGAATATCTTGGGTGAGACTTGGCCCTATTTTCGCCCTAATTTTGTCAAGATGAATGAGATTATGATTGACAAAGGGTATGATAAGGTTGTAGGTTTTGTTCCCACAGGCTGGACTTATGAAGTGAAGCGGAATAAGTTTGCTGTCAAGTCTAAAGATTCTATGGAGATACATCTTGTACCGTATAGCGAGCATTCCAACTACGATGAACTTAGAGAGTACATAAGGTTTTTGAAACCCAAAAGAGTTATTCCTACAGTTGGAGTTGATATCGAGAAGCTTGATAGCAGGGAGGTTTATAAAATGCAGAAGCATTTTTCTGGACTGGTAGATGAAATGGCAAACAAGAAAGATTTTTTATTGGGTTTCTATCGTCAGTCTTTCCAGAGGAAGAAAAATGACACAGATATTGGGTCATCCATGACTGAGGTTTCCCAAGGAGAAGATAAAAAGGCATGTGAAGAGAGTGGGCATAATGTTCCATGCGACATATTAGATGTTTTCCCAGCATCTAGAGGACTCTTAGTGCATGATACAGCTCCAACAAGTGATTCTTCAGTGACTAAAAGATTGCTAATAGAACTAAGTGATTGTTTGCCTGCTTGGGTCAGCGAAGAGCAGATGTTAGATCTAATTAACGAATATGCTGGAAATCCCGTAGATATTGTAAGTAACTTTTATGAACGTGAAGCAGAGTTTTACAAGAAATCCTCTTTTGCCACGCCGTCCTTGGAAAATCAGGTTGTTTCGTTTGAAGACGAAGTAACCGACTTGCAACCCAATCCTGTTAAGGGCACTTGTTCAGATTGCCAAGAGAGTCAAAAGGGTTATACCTTTCCAAGCAAAATGGGTTTAACAAAGGGTAGCGTTTCTCCTGGGAAAAGAAGCAAAAGCAAAGGCAGTAAGTCAAACAAGAAGGTCAAGAAAGATTCAAAATCAAACTCAGTTGGTCCAGGACAGTCAACCATAACTAAGTTCTTCGATAAGGTTTTGGGTAGCGGATCTAATTCTGCTGCTGTTGGTTCAGAGACTGTAAAATGTAATACGGATGAGAAGATGGTCGAAAATGATGCTACAGAAGCGTACAAAGAAGTAACAGATCAGTTTATTGACATTGTTAATGGTTCTGAATCATTAAGAGATTATGCTGCTTCCATCATTGATGAGGCTAAAGGAGATATAAATAGGGCATTGAACATCTATTACAGTAAACCTATAGATGTACCCGGTGAGTATGCAGGTGAGGGGGGACTCTCTAGCAAATCAGTTCAGTTTAAGGAAGTTCCGGAATTGTGTTCCTCTCAGGAGGATAAAAAGGCATCAGAAAAATCAGGACATGCGATTAACTTATTTGGGCAGGCATCAGCAGAGAAACTTGTGGACAAAAATTATGTATCTCTACCTCCTGAAAAATATAAACCCAAAGAGCACGGTTGGTGTATTTATATGCACAGTCTTACAAATTTTATACCATATCTGTTTTTTTTCCCCTTTGACTTAAGATAGTTTGTTTGCAACCAAATTGATTGCAGTGTAGTAGGAAATGTTTTTAACCTGCTTATCCACACCCATATGTATTTTGGTATAATGCAGCTTGCTGGAGGGATGGAGAGCCTGCTCCATATATCCACCTAGTCCGGACATTTGCTTCAGTTGAAGGTGAAAAGGGCAAGATCAAAGCTACGTCTACGCTTTGCAACATGTTTAGAAGGTTTCCTGCTCTCTTTCTTACCTGTTCACTCTGTTGACTAAGCTGCAGAAATGCCAACTAGCTCTTATATTTCTGTAAATGTTCCTCCATCAGCTTGCTGGCTCTCTCACCAGAAGATGTGCTGCCCGCTGTTTATCTTTGCACAAATAAGATTGCTGCCGACCATGAGAATATTGTCGGTCTAAGTCTCTTATATCTTTTTTTTCTTCTGTTGTTATTTTCATAACCTTGAAAGACTCGTATGGTCATGTATCAATTGGATAGGAGCTTAACATTGGTGGAAGTCTGATCTCTTCTGCATTGGAAGAAGCATGTGGAATAAGTCGGTCTACTATGAGAGAGATGTATAATACCATTGGGGATCTTGGTAAAGACAAGTATATCATCATAGTTGAATTATGGCTCTGTAATTCCTTTTTGTATGGCTAACACGAAATTTAATTACCAAAATAACCAGGGGACGTTGCGCAGCTATGTCGACAAACGCAAAAGCTACTAGTTCCTCCACCTCCACTTCTAGTTAGAGATGTGTTTTCAACTTTGCGAAAGATAAGGTAAATAACTTGACTAGTTATTATGTGTTACAGCATAATAGCTATTGACTATTATGCACTATGTCCCTTTGAAGATGAGATTATTCAGAGTTGCTTGTTCATCTTTCTGTTGAAACAGCTATGACGGATTTATGTGTTAAAGAACTTTATGCTGGTTTGATGACGATATATTACATCTACTTTCATGCATTACATGGATAATTTTGTGATGCACGATAGGTATAATTTAAGTACTACGGATGCCCAAGACAGAGAGAGAGGCTTTCATCTCTCAGTGTCAGTGTCAGCCCCAGCAGAGTGCTGTCCCCATTGATGTTCTTTACTCATTTGCGAAACAAAATTAGATTTTTTTGTAAGACCTTTAGTTTGATAGAGGATTTTTGTGGTCTCCAGATAGTTATGTGGGGTCTTGAAAGTAATTGGGACAACTGTACGTAAATGGCTTTGTGTTGATTTTGACATTATAAGCTATATTAAATACTGACCCATTCTTGATAAATTTTCTACTTAAGTAGAACCGTATGTGATTTCTTTCTGGTAATGCATTGTCTCAGTGCCCGTGAATGATTGTATTGATCTTTGTTGTTGGCCATAATATTTTTTTCTAACATGAACTCATTCCAGAAAGCTCCTAATAGTTTTCCTCAGTGTGCACACAGGCACTGGCAGTTCTAGACAAAAGAAAAACCTCATCGTGAAGCTATTGCGCTCTTGTAGAGAGAAAGAGATCAAATTTCTTGTTAGAACATTGGTAATATTTGCTCCAAAAAAAATTCCCGTAATATTGTTCACAACTTCTGTTTTTTAAGCAGCCACTTCCCCGTTCAGGCTCGTAATTTAAGGATTGGCGCCATGTTGAGAACTGTTCTTCCTGCACTTGGGCGAGCAATTGTTATGAATTCTTTCTGGTATTGCCATAGCAAAGAACCATTAGAAAACTATTTGAGAGAGAAACTCGAGGTTTGATTTGATTTTCTTTCTTAATTTGGACAGTTTTTCTTGTCACCTATCAAATGTTATATTTATTTGATCATGTCGTTTAAAGAAAAGCTCAAATTTTCAGGGTATTTCTGCTGCAGTAATTGAAGCTTACAATATACTTCCTTCTCTGGTGAGCTTTAACCGTCAGTCTCTGCTTTCCCTGCCTCTATTCACTTTTCCCTTTTTGCACAGAGTTATTATTTGTTAAACTTAATCCTTGGCCTTAAATTTTCTAATGCGAACAACAGTTTCCAAAATATTAGTGGACATAAATTAAGAATATGATTTTTCTACTTAATTGGTTTCTGCACTAATTTAAATATTTGTGCTTTGTCCTACTCCATGTAGTTACCAGAGTTTTCAGATAAAAATACTCCATTTTTCAATATATTATTTGTTTTCAAACAGGATGTGGTTGTTCCTTCTCTCATGGACAAAAATATTGACTTCTCAACATCAACTCTGTCAATGCACCCAGGGATACCTATAAAACCCATGCTTGCAAAGTAATTGTACAGATCTTTGTGATATCGTTGTACCGATGGTAACAACTGGAACTGCTGATGTTATATGCCTCTGTTAATTCTGCTGTTTATCATTGCAGATGCTAACGGTGTTCAAGATTTTTTCAAGCTCTTCCAAGACAAGGCTTTTACATGTGAATACAAGTTAGTTTGTCTAAAAAATTTCTCTTAAACTACTTGAAAGTTGATGAGTTTCTGATTATTAATGACATGTCTGTTTCTTTCAACTCGCACACCATGAATTGTTTCTGCCTTATGTTGATTTCCATTTAGCGTTTTGACACATCTGATATTTTTTTTCATGAGGTTTCTCTACATTCTGTTGAGATCCATTAATCTTCCATTTATCCTGAATTACCATGCTATTATGTCTAAATTTGACTTTCAGATATGATGGCCAGCGCGCTCAGATCCATCAGTTACTTGATGGTACTGTGCGTATCTTCTCTCGAAATGGGGATGAAACAACTTCCAGATTTCCAGATCTAGTAGATGTTATAAAACAGTTTTGTTGCCCTGCTGCTGAGACATTCATGTTGGACGCTGAGGTAGGATAGTTTCTCATATAATCCACTGTATACATTTCTATCTCTCTAGACCCTCCTACTATGTACAGGAAAATGAGGCAAGGAACCTCTAGTCAGTTTTCAAAACTCAATTAGTTATTGTTCATGACTTCTCTTGGTTATACTGATTTCTTATGAGTTCAGGTGGTTGCAACTGATAGGAAGAATGGAAATAAACTCATGTCTTTCCAAGAGTTATCAACAAGAGAGAGAGGGAGCAAAGATGCTTTGGTAACTACAGAACGCATTAAGGTATTGAACACAATCTCGTTACGACCTAATTTTCTCTCTATAATTAAAAGGTCACCTGCATTAGATCATGAATTCAGCAGTTTTTTTCATAGCTTTGGTACCTCACTTCTGTTCTGGACCCTTGTTTTATTTTTGTCGTGGTATTAAACCATAATTGTTTGATGTCATGGTAATAAATTAATTGGACACAGGGACAGGATTCATATGTTTTAAACGTTACACAACATTCCAATTGAATGTTTGTATTCCACATCGTCTTACATGTTATTTCCACTAATCTAGTTCTCAACAAAGCGAGGCAAGAAGGAGGCTTTTACTGGGTTTTGTTAGTGTGTTCTCAGTATAATTGTCGTTCTGTTCTGGACCCCCTTGTTATTTTGTTGTTGTCGTGGTATTAAACCATAGCTGTTTGATGTCATGGTAATAAAATTACTTGGATATGGGGACAGGTTTCATATGTTTTAAACGTTACACTACATTCCAATTGAATGTTTGTATTCCACATCGTCTTACATGTTATCTCCACTAATCTAGTTCTCAACAAAGCAAGGTAAGAAGGAGGTTTTTACTGGGTTTGTTAGTATGTTCTCAGTATAATTGTCGTTTTTCTCATGAAGTCTTTCCTGTCCAATTATACCAATCAAGGATAAACATTCTTAGTCTTTTTTCATTTTTCTACTTTCCCAAGATGTTTTTTTAGATCTATATCATTTTAAATGGCTTTCTGCAGGTTGAAGTGTGCGTCTTTGTGTTTGATATTATGTTCTTCAATGGAGAACAGTATGTGTCTTTTCGCTCAATGGTTTTGTATTCCTGTGCGTTTGTTCTAATAAATTTTATGTTGAGTTGTAACTTTCTTATCATAACAATGCAGGCTGTTGGCTCTTCCCCTCAGTGATAGACGAAAACGTAAACCCTATCTCTCCCTTGTTTTTTTTTTGAAGTGATCAGTTTCTTTATCAGATTCATATATGCGCTGCCTGACCTTACTTGGTTCTGCTCAAAATTTCAGGTCTGAAGGAGGTCTTCCCTGAGACTAGGCCAGGTTATCTTGAGTATGCTAAGGAAATTACTGTAAGTGTTAGTTGTAGCCATCTTCTGTAATATGTGATTTGGTATTTTCGTTGAACTATTCATTGTTTAATAGGTGGGAGCAGAAGAAGCGTCTTTGAATAATCAAGACACTTTGAGTAGAATAAATGCGTTTCTAGAAGAAGCATTTCAGTCATCTTGTGAAGGAATCATGGTTAAGTCTTTAGATGTTGATGCCGGATACTACCCCACAAAGCGTTCTGATTCATGGCTCAAGGTGTCATGCAGTAAATGATTTTACACAATATAAAGTGTCGAAAATGGATTGATTGGTGGTAATTTTTCTGGTTCAGGTAAAGCGAGATTATGTAGATGGAATGAGTGACACATTGGATCTAGTTCCTATAGGTGCTTGGCATGGAAACGGGAGAAAAGCAGGATGGTAGTTGAAACATATTTTCCCAACACTCTTTCTCTCTCTCTCTTTTTTCCTGAAAAGCAAAATGTTTGAATTGGCCCGTGTAACTTTGAAGCTCAATCCTAATGATAAGTTTACAGTGTAAATTCTCAGGGTGCATTCTCGTTTTTCTTTCCTTTTTTCTCTTGTAGGTATAGCCCATTCCTCATGGCCTGCTTCAACCCTGAGACTGAGGAATTCCAAAGTGTATGCCGTGTCATGTCTGGCTTTTCTGATGCCTTTTACATTGAGGTAATGATAAGCTCAACTACACTTTGCACTTCTCACCATGTTTGATGATGAAAAAGATGAATTTAACATTGTGATTTGTGACTAAGGGTAGACATTTTGGGTTTATGGTTTGGCTTTTAGACAAACCTTACAACTCAAAGATAGAAAAAAAAAAAAATTATCATTATATAATTGGAACTACGTTTATGTAATCTGATTACTTCTATTTATTTTAGTGCGTTTTGGTTCATGTGGTCTGGTAACACTATAATCAAATTCGGTTTGGTCTTTTGTTTATTGTTTTAATGAGAAAACAGATCTGGATAAACACAATTCAGTTCGTTGTACGGTTTATGTCTGACGCCTAATTGTAACTCGACAACCATCTCAAGCGTTTTTTTAGTATCCAGGATAATATCTACTTTGCTTTTCTTGCAGATGAAAGAATTTTACTCCGGGGATAAGATCCTTGCAAAAAAGCCACCTTACTACAGAACAGGGGAGACACCTGACATGTGGTTTTCCGCAGAGGTTGTTTGGGAAATCAGAGGTGCGGATTTTACCGTCTCGCCTGTTCACAGTGCCGCTGTAGGTCTCGTCCATCCATCCCGAGGCATCTCTGTTAGGTTTCCGAGGTTTATACATAAAGTGACAGATAGAAATCCGGAGGAATGCAGCACGGCCACAGATATAGCAGAAATGTTTCATGCTCAAACAAGAAAAATGAACATCACATCTCAGCACTGACATGCTCTTAGCCTCCTATCTGATCAGCTTCGTACATTTACCTTTTGGTTCGTTTAGGCTTTTTCACCTTACCCAAACACAATACTCACTTTGAGTAGTTGCAGCTGCTTTTATGGTTTTATTCGCTTCGTTAAATTGTGTAATTTCTAACTAAAACTATGTATAGTATAATATCTAATCAATCTGTATATATTGGTTTAGGGAAATTGTGGTGTGTATACATTTTTAATCAATCTTTAGGTTTCTTCATACATATAGATGGAGAGAAATAGGGTTGTATAATGTAAATTATCCATCAAATTAAGTGAATAACAACTCATTCCCCGAAATTAAGTCTTGGGGCAATTTTAAAACGACCCATTTTTCAATTATACACATCTTCTCTTCATGTATTTTCCAACAGCGTTTATATAAAATCAAATCAGATGAAAAAAACAAATTGGAGGTACATATAGCTAACATTCTGTGAAAAAATCTGGCATTACGTGTCAAAACATCCACTATTGTAACTACATGGGACATAAGCTAAAGAAAAACAAGAGAAAGAACTCTTCAAGCGCATGCTATTATCCAAGATCGAGAAAGCCGACCAGTCTGTCGTGGTAGTCACCATCTTAACTAACTTCTGCAAATTTGTAGCAAACTTCACATCAAACTTGTGGAGGTCGAGCATACTCACCATAGCCTAAAGAAAAGCCTCGCCTTCTACATGTAGGATTGAAAGGCTTCGTCGGACATTTCGAGCCCCCATACGTACGCGAGTGGCGGAGTCGTCGTGGAACCAACCAAGATATGGTGTTGGCAGCGGTTTAGGAGCCTTGACGGGAGGCGGCCAGAATAAATAATCAAAATTAGTGAAAATCAAAGATGTCGAAAGATTACTGGAGGGGATGGTGTCTTTGTTATGCCCATATATAGACAGAGGGCAGACATTCAAAAAACGCATGATTAATAGTTTCTGATTCCGTTCCACAGCGAGGACAAATGCCATCACAAGGAATCCCTCGTTCACGAAGCCACTAGGCTACTAATAAACAACATGTTATTGCGTGCCAAACAAAATGCTTCAGTTTATGTCGACATTTAATTTCGAGGCAAAGGCTTGTAGTTCCTTGATATGTGATCCTAAGGTATGGTCCACACGCCGAGATATCACTCATGTCTAGAGAAACTATAACCTAATTTAAGTGTGTAGATTTCAAACTTCGTATAATTCCATTCAAGTGTATCAGGCTTTAAGGAAAGGCTGACCGAGATACTACGGATTAAGGGAATGTCTTTTGGAACCGTTATCGCATTTAAGAGATCATTTTCCAAGTGTGCGCGCGAGGATCAATTAAATGGTTGACCATGAGGTTGGAATAATAATTTATCCCTCTACAAATCGCTGGTCTTGGTGTAAGATCAGAAATGCAGGGATCATTCCAAACAAAAACCGAGTTTCCAGACCCAACTCGTATGATCGATCCGGTTTTAACTAAGGGTCGAGCCTAGATTATACTTCTCCATCCATACGAAGTATTGGAAACCTTAATCGAACCTAGAGGGTGGGACTTCCGGAAATATCGCCCTTGAAAAACTTGCGCGGAGAGAGATGTAGGGTGATTAATTAATCTCCACAATTGTTTTGCCAACAAACCCGTGTTAAAATCCTCAATATGATGAAAACCAAGCCCATCATCCGATTTATTCTTACACATTTTGTCCCATGAATGCCAATGAACGCCACGTTTCCAATTCGATCATCACCAATATTTAGCAACTACATTATTGGGATTAATGGTGATAGCTTTGGGTAGCCTAAAACAAGACATTATGTGGGTAGGAACTGTTGTAGCAACCGACTTGGGTAAAACCTCCTTAACCCCCCCCCCCCTTTTGAAAGTTTTGGATGACCAACCATGTACCTGACTTACCTGACTTTGAACCTTTTCTTCGACAAAGGCAAAAACTTTGTTTTCGGACTGCCTAAACACTCCAAAAGGCCGAGATAGGTTCCCATGCCCTCTAATTTTGATAGAGCTATAGTCGATGGCGCTGCCTATCACGCAGTATAATCAACCTTATGGCCAAATTTGACAGAAGATTTATCGAAGTTAATTTATTGCCCCGACACACGCTCGTATGATTTTAGTAGTCCCAAGATAACCGAACATTCCTCTGCGGATATTTGACAAAAGAAAAGACTATCATCAGCAAATAAAATATGGGAAACTGGGGGACTTGCTCGAGCAATTTTAAGACCCGTAAGAATTTTCTCCCGCTCCAATTTCTTAATATTTGCGACTAAAGCTTTCGTGCAAAGAATAAATAAAAAGAGAGATAAGGGATCGCTCTGCCGCAGACCCCACTAGGGAGATATGATACCATATGGTTGACCGTTGATGAGAACCTTATAGGTGACAGACGTGAGGCACCCCATTACCCATTGGACCCATACCCTTGAAAATCCCATTTTGAGTAAAAGTTGCTCAGTGAATGGCCATTCCACCCTGTCAAAAGCCTTACTTATATCCGTCTTGCTGGTCATGAACTTATGTTTACAAGAATTGTTTGTTTGGAAGGCATGACACATTTCATGTGCAAGAAGGATGTTATCCGAAATCAAACGCCCGATACACAAACGGATTGAGTTTCCAAAACTAATTGAGGCATAATCAACTTCAGGCGCTCCGTAAGCAATTCTGATATAATTTTATAACCAACATTACATAGGCTAATCGGCTGGAATTCCGAAATCCGTGTCGGTCTTTCTTTTTTAGGGATAAGACAAATATTTTTCATATTTAACTGATGGTCTAATTGTCCAGTCTGCATAAAAATATTGACCAGATGAACGAGATCCGATTGCACGGTATTCCATGCGGTTTGGAAAATTAAGGATGTCATACCATCCGGCCCGGACGCCTTTTCTGGATGCATCACAAAAACTACTTTACGAATTTCATAATCCGTGGTCGGGCCTGTATGAAAGTCATTCATTTCCCTAGTAATAGAGGCTGTGACCCAGGAAAGGCGCATGTATGGCGGGCCTGTATTAAGGTAATTCATTTACTCATGAACCAGAAGAGTTAGTAAGACCAGTGATACGGTTCCGAGCCCATCAAATTGTTGGATCTGGGCATGAAAATAATTTGTGTTATTATCCCCCTCTTTTAGCCATAGATTTCAACTTTTCTACTTCCCATATGCAATCCTTTGTTTGTCTTTTCGCCATCTTGAGATTTCTCGTCTACAGGTTTTATCCATTAAAGGAATATCCCCACGATCTACACTGTTATTCCAGCCATTGGCAAAAATATCCCAAAGGTCTGAACGGTAACTCCACCTTTTGTCAAAGCGAAATTGTTACTGCCCACGGGGGATTTTATCTTCGATGGTCGCTAGGATCGGTCGATGATTTGACCCAATCATAGCTAAATAGTTGACAAAAGAAAAAGAAAATCAAGTGTGTTAGTTGTCATTGACCAAAGCTTTATCCAAACGATATCGCACAATCGCCTTATGACGCCGACCACACGAAGATCATTGATTACCCAAACAGGGGAATTCAAGTAAACCACATGTATTCATTATTAAGTAAAAGGGGGTGAAGCTATAACCTGACCGCAAGGCACCCCTTGTTTCTCATGATTTTCAGTTATTTCATTGAGATCCCCATTAGAAACCAAGGTGCATCACGAAAAATACTAATACGTGTTAAACGTTCCCACAATAGGTTTATGAATTTGGGGACTAGATCGCCATAAATAAAAGATTAAAAAACTAATTTGCCATAAACGTTGCTTAAATATCAACGATTTCAATTATTAGAAAATAGTACAATGACATTAAATTCATTATCCCTTATTTATTATTTGCCATTACACTTTATTGAAAAAATGATAGATATCATGCTAAGAGCAAAAATTATTGTTAATTTAAGCTGATGTCAATTCTTCTACCACTAATGTCAGATCATGATCAGCATTAAAGAAATGAAATATTAAAAAAAAATATAAGAAGCATATGGCGATTTTTGTGAGATATATCAAATTTTGGTAAACCAAATCCTGTAAATTTGTTTGTTAAAATCAGTAGCTCTAATTATTAAAAATATTCTTCTTTCAAATTCGAGTAGATCTTTCTTTCAAAATTCTTGAAATGGATATTTTTTAAATTCTGGGTTTCATAAGGCGATTTTGGCTTTTGTTCGAGACGACCCGAACCCATCAATTCTGGGTATATAACCCTTCTCTGTATTTCAACTATAGCGTAGTTTATTCAATATCTTGGTTCGCAGAAAGTAGATTTCACCAGCCATAGAATCGTCTGTTAGTTGTTTAATTAGCTAAATATTGTTGAACAGATGATTCTTGGTGTTATTGTACCTTTAGCTTTGATACTAATGATTAGAAATTCGAAGAAAGAAAAGAAAAGATTGTAATTTTGAGGATGTTGGTGGAGAGCCTGGTTATGCTATTAGGAATCATAGCCCGTGATGTTTTGCTAACCTTGCCAATGACATGATGTAGGGATGTACTCACATAGTAACTTCAGTTACCATTTGCGGAAGAGATGTGCGGAGCCGAGCTGTCTCTACCGAGCCCTGGGGTGGTCGAGTTGGTGCAGCAGAATTAGTTTGATCACAGGAGACAACGAGACGGAGATGAAAACGAGATGGTTCAATGTTTGGGGATGGATGCGTCCAGTGTGGGATTAGGTGAAGAGAATGCTTTGTTCCACGATTTCAGAGCTGTTCAAAACGCATGTATCAGTTTCGGAAAAGATTGTTTCGATATTCTAAGGTAAGTTCAAATTCAACATTTCTATGTTTTTCTAGCTTGCTTATATGACTTCTTTTCCTCGGGTCATTGTCCAAAAATGATATTCACTTACTTGTCTGCCATGGATGCCCAACCACTCATAGAAAAGTCATTTTCTCTGCAAAACTACTCCGGAAGCGTGTCCATCTTGATGAAGGAGATGTAAGCATACCTACAACACTTGATTTTGTATCAACTTGTGTGGTTCAGTGATTCCACAATTGCTCTTCATCCTTTATCTTTTCTATGCATCTCTTGCACTGTGATTTTGATAGGTGCTACATTTTGAGAGGTTTGATGAATAATAAGGAATAGCACATATAGGAGGAAGGTGATTAGGAGTCTTTGGCTCATTACTTGTGTAGGACTTTAGTGCTTGCGAGAGTTTGGAGATCCCTATAAGAAATCTGCAGGACACGTTGGTTCTTTCATTGTTTATTCAGTGATAATGGGGATTTCATCATTGTTATTCATAAATCAGGTTACAAACGTAACAGATTTTCTTATTTATTTGAAATTGGGTCTTGGCTTTTTTTTGTAGGTTTCTTTTCAAGTCTCCTTTGTTAACCTTACTATTTTCTTCCTCTTGAGATTACTGCTTCATCTCCTAATTGGTTTACTATCAATAGGTTCTTCCGATGATAACATTCGTTCATATATCAGGTCTGTAGTTCTTGCTGCTTGAGGAACAAAGAGGATGAAGCTCGAACCAGCGACCTCATGCGTATTTTGTTTACCTGTGGTTTTGACCCATTTAACGGAACACTGGCCAACAAAATCTCGTGAAGAAAAAGTCTCTAAAGAAAAATACTTTGAATATGATTATATCATTAAATATTTGTTACTTTATAAGAATTTCTGATTAAAAATTACTTAAATTGATGAATATTCAACCCATATATTTTTGAAAAATATTTTAAAGCATTTTTTTGGATATGTATCTCTCTAAATTTAGGATTAAACCAAACCAAATATGATAACATATAAACCGGTATGAATTGCGTGATGTGAAAATAAAATACATAAGTGGGATTATCAACAAAGTGAAACGCATTCAATTCTTTTTAGAGTAAAATTCACACATATTTTTGGATTTTTTTAGACTAAAATTCACGGGCATACAATTACTTAATTAATGAAGTCATTATTTATTCTAACAATTTTTCTATTTTTAATAACTTAGGTAAATTACATATAAACCGAATATGATAACATTATAAATGTCAGTCATAGTTTAAACACGTATGAATTGCGTGATGTGAGAATGAGATATATAGGTTGAATCATCAATTAGATGAAACAATCTAATTAGAGTAAAATTCACGGGCATACATAAACCATTACTTAATTAGTGAAGTCATTATTTAATTCTAACGATTTTCCTTTTTTTTAATAACTTAGATAACCAAACTGAAAAAAACTAATATTATAACAATAATTTTGTAAAAATTCTTTAAATACACTTCTTGGTTTAAAAAGTAGACGGATATACATAATATGTTTTTATTGTTTGTGAGTAAAATTTTGAGTAATCATAATATGTTTTATTGTTTATTTAGACTATTATATATTGTGATTATGTAATCAATATATAGATAAACATGAATTTTAGCATAGCCAAATCTAAAAATTTATAAATTCCTTTTACATATCTGATGTAAACTTGTTAATACTTCTTACATCAAGAATATTATGATATATTTAAAACATAATATGGTTTTTGTGATTGGTGGGTGTGTTTTTTTTGTCTTTTCCCGCAACACCCGACAAGGGTACATGGGAGGACATAAAAAACAAACTGGTTGTTCATTCTTCTGATGCACGTGTTGATTCCCGAGGAGTACTTGACCAACGTAAACATCTCAAGTTTATCAAAACATAATTTGAGATTAAAAGTTAGTGCTCCTCATCATGTGAATGCGAGACATTTTAGGAGCCGAGTATGTAGATTAGCCAAACACAAACCTATAACATTATCTTCCTAATTCCTTACAATTATTTATTGTAATTAATCATTTTCAATATTAATACAACATAAAATGGAAATCACAGCCCGCACAAGGTGCAGGCAAGTAATCTAGTTATAAAATAAACAAGACCGCCACTACATCCATTCGGATCCACTGTAAACAAATTATGAAATCCAAAATGAAACTGAAATTTTTGTAAAAAATTGTAATCATTCTTTGTCTCAATGAAAAAAAAAAAAAAAGCAGGCTTGTATCTCCACCACAATCCCCGAAGATAGTTTATTGTCAGACGAGTTCCCAAACCTTGACAGTTCCAAGTCAAAACCCTCATACATTAACGTTACTTATTCGGAGGAGGAGGACCCCACCTTGTTGGAATGTGCCTTACCCAGACCAGCATACAACCCATCACAAAATTTACCCGTAGAATTAAAGACCTCACTTTTTCGAGGTGAAGTAAAAAGCTTGAATCATCCGCTTCTTTGATCCTACTCCCGTAAGCAATGGATTAGACTTAAAGAGCTTTGTACGAACCAGATCACGACCCTGATCACGTACGACCCCCCTGCCATTGGACTCCTAAGTTATTGTCCACCTTCTCTTCATTTAATCACATATATCGACCTTTGATATTGTAAAAAAAAAGGGTCTAAAATACCACTATTTAAATATTAATTATTTATAGGATTTTAGGGTTTGGGGTTTTTACCCATAATAAACCCTAACCCCCTAAAATCTAAACCCTAAATCTTAAAAATTAAACCCTAATAATTATTAAAAATTAACCCTAATTTTACAAGGGTTTAACCCTAAATCCTAAGTCAATCATAAACTCTAAAATTTTACTAAACCCTAAATCCTAAAATCCTAAACCCGAACAAATTTATCATTTTTAATGTAAAATAACTTTGGTAAATGAAAGGTATAATGGTATTAAAATGAAACTATTGGGTATGTCATATGCGGTGATTAAAAAGGAAATGTGGTTATATATGAAAAGTGGGTATGTGATTTTGGGTATATTTGCCATTATCTCTTAAGTCAATAGCAAAAGAGAGAAGGTAGATTACAATTATGTTTTTTTTTTGTAATGTAGTTTGTAATATATATATATTATTGCCTATGAATTTTGTTTGCTTTTAAACAGTTACGTATCTCATTCTACAGTTGAAAATTAAAGTTTGAAATGTTTGAATTTTTTTGTAAATATTCTCCTAATTCTCTTGTAACTTCATAGTTAATAATTACAACGAATGTAGCTTACCGACTAGATGTTTTGATGAAATGGAAAGAGTTTGTGATGCATTTCTTTGGTCATGTAACAAAAACACAACTAGTGGTGCTAAGGTTTCTTGGGATGAGATTTGTGTACCTAAATCAGAAGGTGGATGACAATGGTGATATTTTACCGCTTTTTAGTATAGACTTTTGGTGTTTTCTTAAATAAATCATTTGATTTGAGACCTATACTATTGAATTTCACATTTCTGTGTTTCAAAAGTATTTTTGTGATAAGAAATTTTTTTAGGTCATAAATGAACATTTTCTACCAAGTTCAACAATAATACATCAGAAGTCCATGTCCGGATGAAAAAGATTATTTATTTGGATTGAAGTGAGGATAAACAATTCACGTGAGTCAGGTGTCACATGGGCTTGAAATCAAGTCATTTACCTTTAGGAGCCCATATCATTAAAGAGATGTCAAGAAGGCCATTGGAGATGAAGGCCCATTTCATCGAGCACAGCCGGCCCATTCGATCGAACAAGCCCAATATTCACAAGAAGTTTCGAGAACAACATCATATAAGGATTGTTACCTTTGAAGAGATATCATGATTTGTTGCAGATTATCACAAGAGATTCAAGAGATGCTCCAGACACGTTTCAAGATATATTCGATCGAATAAACTAATGTAATTCGATCGAATGAGAAGTGGTAAGTGCAAACTTTTGGATCCTTATCCAAATCTTCCTCCTGATTCATCTCAACTTTCTAGACGACTCTATGCACTATAAATGCAGAAGCCTCACAACCAGAAAACAAGACGAAATTCACAAGCTCACTTGCATCCGTGCTAGATAGTTTTCAGTTTCTTTTCATTGTTTTCTATTTTTTTTATTCTACTTTGGTAATGCTGTCGAGGGAGAAGTTTGTAATCTTTGTCTCTACAAATTCAGAGAAACCATTCTGAACCCTTTTACTGATTTATATGATTGCAATTTCCATTGTCATTATGTTTATCATAAGCATGCTTGAGTAGTCTCTTAGTTAAGAATAAAGTTTTGCTAGGGGAATTCATGGTTAGGTAGATAGGCAATAGGGTTGTGTAATGACTAGTTAAAGTTTACTTTCATATCAGATATAATCTATATCATAGGATAAGACTACTACTAATACACCATTTAGAGTAAGAGATCCAAAACTTGATAGTGAAAGCAATACTATTATTAGTTAAAGTAAAAATTTATTTTTTATACTTAAGGTTGGTTGATTGATCAGGCCAAAGCTTCGCCTTTTGATATAGACGAAATTCACAAGCTCACTTGCATCCGTGCTAGATAGTTTTCAGTTTCTTTTCATTGTTTTCTATTTTTTTAATTCTACTTTGGTATTACTGTCGAGGGAGAAATTTGTAATATTTGTCTCTGCAACTTCAGAGAAACCATTCTGAACCCTTTTACTGATTTATATGATTGCAATTTCCATTGTCATTAACTCTAGTGAACTCGAACGTTTGTCGACATAGCTGTTGATCGATCCAAAACCAAAAATCTCTTATTTGTTTCTTAACTCTAGTGAACTCGAACGTGCTACTGCGTACACCCTGCTCCCTGTGGATTCGACCCTAAAGTACTACTGCAAGACATGTGCGCTTTCATGTAATATTTTTGGTGAAAACTAAATCTCCATCAAGTTTTCTGACGCCGTTGCCGGGGAGCAACATGACCATTAACATAACAAGCTACCTTCAGACTAAGCATTTCATTTTCTGTTTTTCATTTTTCATTTTTTTTTCCATTTAAAAAAAACCTTTAATGCTTCGCATGGATCTGTTCTTGTATTTCAGGCACTAGCTTGGGGAAGAATGGACATATCTTTTACGAGACTCATAGATGAATATCTTCATCATGTTGATCCATGGTTGATATCAGAAGAATGTATCCAACGATGTTTGAAAATGTTACAAGAATCAAAGGGAAATCTCAAAGACAAATTCGATAAAAGAAGTGAAGGCCGAGCCGAGACTATAAGGCTGATCAAAGAAACACAGTCGATCCCCTAAACTTAGGGAGGAGGAATTCAAAGAATTCAGCATGAAATATCTAGGCTTTTACATTCCACAACCCATCGATGAAAATGTCTCTGAAATGCCTAATTCAAATTCTTTTGTCGCAGATACAGCATTTGAAGACTATGCATATATCTCGGAGAGTAAAAAGAATGAAATCAGAGAGCAACATGAAGAAAACACAGCATTAAAGCAGAAGTTTGAAGAGCTTGAGCGCGAGAATAAAGCACTTGAGAAAGTAAGTCTTGCTCCACTTAATTTTTTTGTGAAAATTGATATTCCTTCTGAGTTCTATGAAACATGCATGGAGGACTGATTTTCTTTTGATTGTAACACGACATGAAATCAAGAAATTCAAAATCAAGTCTCATTCGATAGAACAGAGACGTCATTCGATCGAATGCAGGAGAATGAAGAACACTTTGAAGAAATTCAAACGTCTCTCTGACTTGGCACCAATTGACGAAAGGTATTCTCCTTTCCATTGTGTTGATGCACCTAATAATTTGAGTTTTCCCTGTGCCAAAGACGAACACGAAGAATTAAAGCTAGAGCACGATAAGGAGTTTTACAACACTCTCGATGAACTTCAAGATGCTTTCAACGGAGGAATCTACAATGATACACATATTGATATCTATGATGGAGATCCTTACTTCATAAACAAAAAGGATCATGCTCATATCCAAGTTTCCGGAAATGATGATTAATTAGAAAGAATCAACGAAAAACAGGTTCTCTCTTACGAAACGACTAGTTTTTATTCTAACAAAGAATCCTCTTGTAGTTGTTTTGACATAGGTATTGCAACTTATTCTGAGCCATGTGAGTCTGAAGATGAAAGCCATAAGCTGTCTCACAAAGCAAGACCTAAAGAATTAGAGATGGAACTTGAGCTCAAACAACATGTCATACATGATGAAAGTGAACCCATAAAATTTTTTGATGAAAATCCCCACCTTACAAGTTATGAAGTTAATTACTCTCCTGAAAATTCATTTAAACATGGTATTGATTTTGTATTTTTGACAAATGCTTTTGGATCTAATGATTATCTAAATGTCAAGGATCATTTCAAGATACATGCCATGTATGCTTTAAGTCTCTTTGCAGAGAATTTTGTCCATTGCGTATGGGAAGCTATGTGTTTCTCTGCATGCTTTGATTTTTGCATAAAAAGGAGGATAATTAGATGCGCATTGGCTCAACTTTAGATTCTTTCGATTAACATAGTGTCAAGAAGTCGAGCTAAAAGACTTTAAACAATGGCGCTTAGTGGGAGGCAACCCACCATACATTTTAGAATATGTTTCCTTTCTTTTATTTTTAATGTTTTTGTTCGTGTCTCAGGAAAATAGGATTAAAGGATAAAACCAAGAGGATGCAGATTCAATCCTCTGCAACATTCGATCGAATCCATGCTGTTCATAGCACCACATCACTGTTCAAATGGATAACCAGAGGCCACCTGATTCGAATCAACTGGCGATCCAGGAGAATGATGCAGACTTCAACACTAATCGGGAGATAGTAAAAATCCAGGAGAGTCACTATGTGATTCGATTTAATGGAGACTGATTCGATCGATGAAGACCCCGATTGATGAACAAATCCTCAAATTAACACGACAAATGATGAAATGTTATTGATGTCGTCACTCAGGTATAATCTTCACCTAAATTCCTGTAAAGTTCTTTAATTTCAAATAAGACAAAGAAGGTCACTCGATCCATTCAAAGACAATGAGGTAAATTCCATCTACCATTTCTATTTCATTCCATTTCAAATCCTATTTTGCTCTCCCGGTTTGTTTACATCGGGGACGGTGTCATTCAAGTCTTTGGGGGGGGGGGTATTCCTCGTTATCTAACCCGTTTGTTTTTTTCTTTTTCCTACATATTGCAAATTTTTTTAAAAACTTATCGTGTCAAAAGCATTTTTTTAGCCAACCCAGGTCTGGAATAAGGACCTTACTTGCCTACAACTGGATTTTGTGGCCTAATGACCATATTTGCAAGACGGCCCCAAGGCACTCGGTTCAGAATCTCCATAAAGCTTCCCCAGCATATCTTGGTTAGCAATTACTTTAATGAATCTGATTTTTGACTCTATCTCACTTGAACCTAAACTGGACTTGAAATCTTTCTTACCGGAGTTATTAGACTAGGAAAACGAACCACATTCAGGACTTCTTATCCACTTTACCACTCTCTTGTTGATCATGAATGGAAACTCATCTTTAGTTGGTACCACACCCATAAACCTAACCTCTTTTCAAACCACATGCAGTCACTTTTTCTTTCTTGTTTTATATGCAGTATGTGTGAAAAAGCCAGAGAGATGAGACCTACGCAGTTTTCAAATCACTCGAGAAGACTGAAGAAAAAACATGCTACGATCTTAATACACGCATGGAAGTACGAAAGAGAAGGGTTCAAGACTGATTTTCCTGGTAAAACATAATCAAAATTAAGGTAAAACTCGTGCCTTCTTGTAAATGGTGAAAGCTTTTGGGTCAAAAAAAAAAAACAAACGGAAAAATTCAAAATCCAAAGCTTTATGATTCATACTTGTTTAGCAAAAAGGTCTGGAAAATCAGGGATAAAAGGTGGAAAAAGGTGGAAATCATTTAAAGGAGTCTGAAGATGTTCAAAGAAGATTTTAGGTTCCCATAAAAGAATCTAAGTCTGTGGAAGGAACGAGCCAAGCTAAGAAGAGAGTGACTGGAGGTTGTGTCATCAAGTTGTCCGATCTCTCTTGCTATTTTGCAAACATATCTCGCATTTCTCTTGAGTACGGTAACCCTTAAACACATAACCTCCACCTCTAAATATTAGCCTCCTTAAGTTACAAACCTAGCGCCGTTTTACCTAGCTGATATTCTCTGGTAAGAAAGCACACACAATATCTTAATAAATGTAGAGAGTCAGATTTTGGTGAAGTTAGGGTGTTTGCAGGTTGAGATTTTGTTCGACCAGTTGGGAGATTCGTGACGGGAGTATGAGACGAGAGCCTTTAGATAGGATTGTCGAGATGACCATCACGAAGTTGCAGCCTCTAAGTTATGGTCACAAGTAAGCGAGTTCCTAAATTTTCAAACGTATCACCGTTTTTTTAGTATAGATTTTTTGTGTTTTTCTTAAAAAAAAAACCATTTGATTTGAGAATTAAACTATTGAATTTCACATTTCTCTGTTTCAAAAGTGTTTTTGTGAAAATAAGGTTTTTTAGATCATAAATGAGCATTTTCTATCAAGTTCAGCAATTCAACACCAGAAGTCCACGCTGGATGAAGAAGATGATTTATTTGGATTGAAGTGAGGAGTTAGGATAAACAAGCCACGTGAGTCAGTTGTCACATGAGCTTGGAATCAAGTCATTTACCTTAAGGAATAAGAAGTTAAGCTCAGATCATTAAAGAGGTGTCAAGAAGGCCATTGGAGATGAAGGCCCATTCGATCGAGCACAGCCGGCCCATTCGATTGACCAGGACCAATATTTATAAGAAGTTTCGAGAACAACATCATATATGGACTGTTGCATTTGAAGATATATCGGGATTTGTTGCAGATAATCACAAGAGATTCATGAGATACTCCATACGCGTTTCAAGATATATTCGATCGAATAAAGTAATGTTATTCAATCGAATGAGAAGTGATAAGTGAAAATTTTTGGATCCTTATCCAAATATTCCTCTTGATTCATCTCAACTTCCTAGACGACTCTATGCACTATAAATACATAAGCCTCACAGCCAGAGAACAAGACGAAATTTACAAGCTCACTTGCATCCATGCTAGATAGTTTCAGTTTTTTTCATTTTTTTTCTCTTCTTTTATTCTACTGTGGTATTGTTGTCAATGGAGAAGTTTGTAATATTTGTCTCTGCAAATTCAAAGAAGCCTTTCTGAACCCTTTTACTGATTTATATGATTGCAATTTCCATTGTCATTATGTTTATCATAAGCATGCTTGAGTAATATCTTAGTTAGGAATAAGGTTTTGCTAGGGGAATTCATGGTTAGATAGATAAGCATAGGGTTGTATAATGACTAGTTAATGCTTACTTTCATATCAGATTTAATATGTATCATATATGAAAGTAATGACTAGTTAAGACTTACACCAGTTAGAGTAAGATATCCAGAACTTGATAGTGAAAGCTTTACTATTATTAATTAAAGTATAAATTTTATTTTTTATACTTAATGACTAGATTGGTTGATTGACCAGGCCAAAGCTTCGCCTTTTGATACATATATAGGTAACTAGGATGTCAATTGAACTAGACCGGTTAAGTCTGACCATAAGGATAATCGAAATTTAGTGATTTGAACTATATAGCCTTGCTAGAATATTTACATAGTTACTACCCTGAATAATTCGAATCATGAGTCTTTAATGCATTTTCTGACTTCCTAATGCTTTTATTTAATTGTTTACACTCACGTTTTTATTTTGTTTTAGTAATTGCAAGCATCAATCCATCGAATACACTTCATGTGTTCGACCGTAAGGCGCATTAATCGATCGATCAGTTTATATTGTTGATCAATCCAAAACCAAAAATCTCTTATTTGCTGCTTAGCTCGAGTGAACTCGGACGTGCTATTGCGTACACTCTACTCCCTATAGATTCGACCCTAAAATACTACTGCGAGACATATGCTCTTGCAGTAAATATTTTGGGTGAAAATTAAATCCCCATATGTGGATTTGGTATTTGTCGTCTCTGCCTAAGTCGCATTTTGCGATTGTTCACTCTATATGGCTCCCTTTGGCTAGGTTGGACAAAGTCAAATATAACGGAATCATAGTATTTTGGGGAGAAAAGTGTCAATTTATACCTGGACTATTATTGTTGTGCCAATACATACCCGAAGTATTGAGCAATGCTGAAAACGGCATCAACTATATTATATGAGTCAAAAAAAGCACGAACTAAAGTTATTGGGTCAAAACATACATTGACCATTACACCGTTAGTGTGTGCCGATGTGGATGTAACATTATGATGATGAGGATTCCATGTGTAACGTAAAATGAGACGTTGTTTTTTTGGTCTAAAACAACCAAATCCAAAACTAACCATAATTATAAGAAGTAATAAAATTTAACATAAAAAATAATATAAAAGAAAAGAAAAGTTTCCGGACAAATAACAACGCAACTTTAGATTATTAAAGTAAAATAAAAATGATAAATTAACTTCATAAGTAGCAACCAAATATAATTCATATAATAAAACATGAGAGAATCACAAATATACCCATTTTTCATATTTATTAACTACATATACCTACCACCATTCTTTTTAATCATATATACCCACCCATTTTTATTTTAATACAAGTATACCCTTCATTTACCAAAACTATTTTTCATTATAAATGATAAATTTGTTAGGATTTGGGATTTTAGGAGTTAGGTCTTAGTAAAATTATAGAGTTTATGATTTACTTAGGGTTTATGATTTATAGTTAAACCCTTATAAATTAGCGTTTAGTTTTAATAACTATTAGGGTTTAATAGTTAGGATTTAGGGTTTAAGGGGTTAGGGTTTATTAAGGGTTGAAAGACATTTTGGGTTTAAGATTTTAGGATTTAGGGTTTAAAAAAACTCAAACCCTAAAACACTATAAATAGTTAATATTTAAATAGGGGTATATTATATTTATATGTAGGTTTCCTCCATACTAAATCTGCTTCTTAGGGCATCTCCAACTCAGCACTAAATCCTACACCAAATCCTAATTTAGTGCAAAATCTTCTCCAACCCAGCACTATATTGGACACTAAAATAGTGCAAATCATTTTTTTGCACTACATCTAGTGCAAAAATTTAGTGTTGCACTATTTTAATGCTGGACATTTTTATTTATAAAAAGGTCCTCCATGTTTCAAAATCTTTTAGTTTAAATTTCCAAATATATTTTAAATGCATAATATTTATTAAAAAATGATTAATCAAGTAAATATTTATATTTCTTACATCCACACTATTTCAAAAATTTATATAAATAATGATTTCATTTGTATTTAAAAATTAAAAATGCAAATAATATTTATATAATAGAAGATATAATGACATAAACTAATAATAAACTTTAAAAAACATAAATGGTAGCAAAAGTAAAGATAAAATACAAAAAATAAATGAAAAATAAACAACAGAAAATAAAAGCTAAACAACATAAAATGACTTAATTAATAAATGGAGAAATTGCATGAATTGGACCCTTTTTCATTTTGAAAAGCAAATCTAGACCC
>OVAP01001132.1:5800-26199 GCA_900406295.1 Aurinia saxatilis | reverse complement strand
ATATTACAAAATATTTGAAGCAAATTTTGTCGCAAATACTCGCGGTTTTAGAGACTAAAAAAATTGTAGCTATGTTCCCACAAATTGCTACAAAAATGGGTTTACTTCAAACACATTCTCACGGAATGAAATTAGTCGCAATTTGTAGCAAATCAAAANGAAATTAGTCGCAATTTGTAGCAAATCAAAATTAGCTACAAACTTATACACATTGCTACAAAAATTGTAGTGGCTATGATTGATTATTCTTGTAGTGATTCCATATATCATCGCCAGGATTTGCTGTTTCTCCGTTCATGTAATGAAAATGTGTATTCCGTTTCACCTTTTTTAATTGTCAATGATTTGAACATCTTTCTCCCATATCCGGTTACTCTTATGATAGCTCAAACAAGAGAAACAAAATGCAACGATCTTACCCAATTAATAACTAAAAGGTTACAACTTTTTCAAAAAAAAAAGAAAAAAAAAACTAGAAAACTAAAAAATTACAATCTATGCATGACTAAAATTTGGAAATGATAGATGGTTTTCAAAGAAATCCTAATAATTCGTTTGATGAAAATGACGCGTATATATAAGTTTGGCGGTATGTGCTGTGCTCATATTAATTTAAGTTATCTTTTTTACGTGGTTTTTTTTTTTTTTTTCAAGTGAAACATTCATTGATATCAGACGAAACAAGGCCCATGCCCAACAATTACATCACCATATAATTTTACTATTCAAAACTGTAACAGTAAGCCCAACATGAAAAAGAAGAGAGAGAGAAGCATTACCTACTAATACTAATGATCAATGATAGTACTCACGATGTACACATTGTCTAGGTTCATTTCATTAACAATATTGTCTAGGTTTCTAGGGAGAGGTTCCGTGGAAGAGAACTGGAATCTTGTTTTTTTTTTTTTGTCGGCCAAATATCATTAATACAGAGAGATTACAAATGGTAGAAGCCCAACAGAACATACAACAATTTTGCTTATGTTGCTGATACAGTTTAAGCCCACTAAAACATTTTAACAGTTTAAGCCCAATAATAAATAATCAACAAAAAGTAAAATTAATTGAGGTTAGCAGGACTACGTGTCAGCATCCTTTGGTACAATCTTCTCAATTACTCCACACCGACATCTCCATCTCTAATCTTCTCTGCAACATCTTCATGCAATCGCCAGAAACATCCTTGATCCACCTTCATAAGAGCCTTAGCTAACTAGATCGGATGACTATCAAAGGGTATTATACAACTTGACAATATCCTTGAATCTTCATCAACCAAAAGAGTTAGCTAACAAAACTTAAGTTTCAGATTTGATGGAAACTGGACCCTATATTTTGGATAAGACGCGATCCTATATTATGTAAAGTGGGTAGAGCATGTGAAAACGGTAGGAACACATACACTCCAATTTGACATTTGATTCACCATTCTAAGTTTAATTTAAATTTTCTTATCACATGTTTTTTTTTTTTTTATATTACTAGTTTATTTACAAATTAAAGAAAAGAAATAATATACGAATTTCTTGTTTTTTGGGTCGGAATACATGAATTTCTAAATCAATTAATATATTCAAAACCAATTTTCATTGGCAAAATGTCTTACAATTATTAAGAAAAAGTATTTGTTTCACATTTTTTTTACCCTATCAATAATGATTTTGGATTGATTTTGTACAATTCTATCTTCCCGACTAGGGGTTAGTAGGTTATATCCTTTTTCTTATTTTTTTGGTGTAAGATTATAATTTCTTAGTCTCTTTTATTGAAACTATTGATTTATAAATCATTTTATCTGTAAAGATATTAAATAAGTGTCACGATTGCATTATTAATATTAAGTACATGTAGCCAAGTATCAAAATCTTATAACTTATAACTTACAACTACCCCACATGTCATAATATAAATTTGGTTAGTTTATATAACATCTCTATTACTTTCTGGTTGCCATAAGTAAAACATGAATCTTGTTGGCCTCATTTTAATAAATGGAAATATATACATATTTATTTAGCTACTTATATATAGATATCAATGAACAAATTTACTCATTTTGGCTAAAATCTAATCCAATTATTCTAGTCTTTATATTAATCCATTTTCTTCATACAAAGGAGGATACCAATACACTCTCTCAATTTGAAAAAGAATCAAATTTCGAATCTTCTTGATTCAACCTTTTCCGTTAACCTCATTCTTGTGTGTTTCCAGAGTGAAAACAGAGATCAAACTTGCTTATAGAAGATGGCACAGGTGAAGAAAATGGAAGCTGGTAAGAAAAAGGAGAAGAAAGGATCAGGATGCTTTTGTGTTGGAATACTTGTTTGTATTGCTCTAATCGTAGGCTTAGATATCATCGCTGGCTACGTGGGATTGCAAGCCGAAACCGCCCAACAACAGGTAAATTAGTATCTTATCTATAATCACCCAATGATAATTGTCATTATAATGAATCAATGTTGATGATGGTTGCAATTTTATGTTAATGCATTTGTATATGGCAGGTGAAACACAAGAGGGTGGTTGTGTTCGAATGTAAAGCTCCAAGCAAAACGGCTTTCTGGTTAGGGATAATAGCATTGTCATGTTTGGTAGCAGCTCATATACTTGCCATGTTGATAGGATGTAGTATGACCGGTCTAGTAAAAGCATCAACCACACTGATCATGGGAAAGATCAACGTAGCCTGCCTTTGTTTCACTTGGTAATTAATTTCTAACACACGCCTAACTATATTTCAAAATAAAGTTTTAAAACACGCCTGACTATATCTCAACATAGACCTCAATGAACTAAAAAAAAAATATCTTTAAAAAAAAAGAAAGATGTTGACCATAAAGTACTAAATACAGTAATAATGCAAAAAACTAATAATAATAATAATTAAATGAATGTTGTATAGTCTTGATTGAATTTTTGTTGTAAAACTGAGTACTGACACGCGGTGTTTGTGGATTGGATATGGTGGAGAGCAGGCTCGTAGGGTTCGTAGCAGCAGGGCTTCTTGGTATGGGGATATGGACGAACAGAGACTCAAGATCGGAATGTGGATTCACAAACAAACATTTCCTCTCTTGGGGAGGCAAAGTGTGTTTTCTTCATGCCATTGCCTCTATTCTCTTATACGTATCGACTCTTGTCGCTAGAAACAGTTGTTGTTTATGAAATGTTACTTAGCTTTGGCTTTTGTATCTCTCTGTACCCTTTTCTTATTTCACATTAGTTCATATACACCTTGAAAAGGTAGCAAAAGCTAGATATCCCCAAAGGATGTTCCAATGCTAGCCAAATTTAAGTAATCAAATATATTGGATATATAGTTTGATATGTTTTTTTTTGGGTTTGAATTCGAATTTAAAAATGAATTTATGTTTTTGTGGTTCAGTTTTGCTATTTTTCGGTTATGTTCAAATTCAACAATTTTATTTTATTTTTACATAACAAATAATGAATCTAGTCAGTGGCTTGATTTTCAAAAATGTTATTTCGGTTTGAATTTAATTTTGGTCATATATCTTTATATAGAGAATCAGAACATGTAATAATAATATGTTCCGTCTTAAGTGTTGCTCGCTTATATGACTTTTAGAAGGTATTGTCTATGTTATTTTTGAAGAAAATCTACTATATAAAAGAGAAAGATATTAATGATATAGTAGATTTGGCAAGGACAAATGATTTATTGTGAGGATGACACATGTCCTTATTTGACATTAATGATATTTTATTAATTAATAATAACTAAATAAATTAAACAAAACATATATATATATATATATATATATATATATATTTTTTTTTTCTACAATCCATCATTCACAACATCATTTTAAATCCACCTCCTTATGACTATATAGTAATTTGACAATTTCTTTAAATAAAGCTATAGTAAATTGGTTTTAAATATACACTTATTAACAACAATATGACATGACATATGACCTCAAAATAATCCATGTAAAAATCACAAAATATAAGTTTTATTTAAATTAAATACTTTTTGCCTAATTAAAAAGACACTCACTCGCAATAATATTAGATGAGAACCAATTACGATGTTTAATTATTAAAAGAAAAATTTACAGTGTATTCATGCTTGTAATGTGGTTTCCCAAGCCTACAACATGGCTTGATATACAGTTTCAAATTTGGTTAGCTTTCTTTCACTTAAAATAGGGTATGTTTTATAAGTTATGGTTTTGTAATATTTTAGGGATTATCAAATTTTATGTGTTTTGACATTAATATGGTTACTGTGTGGGTTAAATAATATGGACTTCTCACCCCATGATTTAGAGTGTTTCAGGCCCGCATGAGTCACATTAGTCACCAACATTATTAGGAACTTCTTCATCTCTCAGTTCTTAGAATTATGTTCTTTTGATACTACATATCCTTTATATATATCACTTGATGCTCGATTTTAGGAAAACAAATTTCCCTCGATATATTTTTATTTTGGAAAAAGATGTAAAGCTAAAAAAATAAAAAAACATTTTCTAAAAAATGTATTTTGACATTACTTGTTTAATGAAAAAATGGTATATCGACGAGTGGATTATATAGTATAAATATTGACTCTTATTTTTGTTTTTTATCTAGATAAATAATATTCGTGTAAAAAGATTCAGTGAGCTATCTAGCTATTAATATTGATATCTTCGTAACTTTGAAAAAATTAAACAAACAATGTGACTCCATGACATGTGTATATCCACCATTTACGGGATTATTCTTTTTCACTGAGAGGATGAAATATTGGCTATCATATATTTTTTAACCTAACTTATTTTCTGTGTTTGCTGAGTAAGATAGTCATGCGAAATTTGATTATTTGAATGATATTCTCGCCACTACTGTTTTTTGTAATATAGTGGAACTATCAAAGATTTAAACATTGTGGAATATATATACCATTGTTGTGAAATATGATTATCAATTTGTTCTTATATTATCTACAAATAGGAGACACTTTAAATATTAAAACAAAACATCACTAAATATTATAAGAGAAAACTATAACGAAATAAAATTTGTACGTAGTAGGGGATTCACTTAGTTATGATAAAGATGAAACTGAGAGAAAGAAAGAAAAGAAATCATAAATGTGAAAATAAGATTATCATGATAGGATGCTTAATACAAATCTTAACTTAAAACTGGTAAAATCGAAATTATCGCTGATTGATTCTTTTTTTTTTTTTTAGTCACTTTCCCTACTAAATTACCTTAGTGCCACCCAAAAAATCTCACTCGCAAACTGAATATCCGATAAATATGCTTCTGTATTACCAGGTGGAAAATCACCTTCACTATGGGAGCTTAGCTATAAATTAAGAAACTCAAAGCTCTAGAGAAACCAAGAAGCCTATCATGTGTTCATTTCATATCTGAAAATCCTAAATTGTTTGTAATTATATATTTTTTTGTTTCCATTCTTTTTTTTTTCTTTGATGAAGTGCCTGTGATCATGAGATCACCAGTATGCAATGAATGCCATATGGCAACAGGGATTGTTCATTGCACGACTCATTCGGCTGCGTTTTGTATTCCATGTGATCAGAAGTTACACTTGTCTGATGTGACCATGGACAATCACATCCAGTCCCGGTTTGTGTTGTGCAACAATTGCGTTTCACAACCCGCGGTTGCACAATACCTTTGCCGAATATGCCTCTCAAACGCTAGTGTCGTCTCGCGTTTCCTTCTTTGTAATGGTTCTAATAATAATTTTAATAATACTTTTAGTTATACTTCTCCTTTAGATTTTAATCTTGATTCTTCTTCCTCTTCTTGTTCATCTTCTCTCATTGATCCCAAATATTTTCCTTTCAATAATTGTGATTCCATCTCAGCTTTTGGATTTTTTCATAATTTTGACAATTATTATACAAAAAGTTATAGTGATCAACTTGTGCCAATGCCTCAGCCCCATTTTTTGGACATTCCTAAGGTAAATGTTTTATTATTTTGACGATACATATGTGTCTTTATTATTTCGTTTTTTTTTTTTGTATGTTTATTTGTGTGTCATTATGCAGGAAGGTTCGTATTCAGAATTTAATGGCTACGATATTAAAGAAGATATATATAATGTTTGGATGAACACTTTTGACGGGGACCTAAAAGAATATTTCCCCGGGGACGATTTGATCCAAACCGATCAACTAAATATAGATGAAATAACGAAACACAATCCAGAAACCATAACCGAGGTATAACCAAGTATCAATTTACAGCTGTGGCATGTTGATATTTGATTATCGGTATGGTAGCTTTGTGTTGTGATTTCGTGAGCAAAACTTAGAAGAACCCGTTAAAACTCCACAAATTGAGAGAAAAAAGTAATTGTTATGGTAGTCTCACACACTAGTTGTGTGAATGAATATTTAGAAAACCTTAAAAATTTTATATTATTTTTATCGGCCAAAAAAACCTACAAACACATTCGTTTGTACACAATTTAGAGCCGACTGTGTTTGATTGAGAAGAGCCTTTCTAATATATTTAGATTTTAAGTCACATTTGAATAACATATTTACTCATATATAGATTATATCGTCTTCAGCAACGTGTATGTCATCGGTAACACGTAAAGATTACAACATTGAGGCATTGGCTAATGCAAGTTATCAGGATTACAATAAGAATCAAATGTTTGTTGGCTCAAAGGCCAAGGAAGAGACCAATAAAAGTCTTGGAATATTCCCTAACGGTCTTGTTCAGCTGGACTGCGGTCCGCCACATCTAGCCGATGAAATGTTATCATGGAATGATCAAACACTTGTGTCTAATCGTGCATATAGCCCGCGATCACGAGGAGAGGCCGTCAAGAGATATTTCGCAAAGAAGAAGAAACGCAAGTAGGTATTACTATTAATCTATTTTATCTCATAAATAGATTTCTTCATGAAAGTATGTGTATATATGTACGTACTTACGAGCTCAAGGTTGTGAATTTTAATGCAGGTTTGGAAAGCAAATTAGATACCAATCTCGGAAATCGACAGCTGATACGAAGAGAAGATGGAAAGGAAGATTTACGAAAGCTGGTGCGGAGTATGATTATGACCCGGGAGCTAGTAATGATAACGAAGAGAGTAATAAAAGCATGAGCGAATAAAAGAGATGGTTGCAATAATGTGATATTCGACGTTATGGTTCCATGACATTTTGGGACTTTGTTTTGCCAAAATAAAGCATTTAAGACCGTTATGTCATGTCAGTTTGGTCGGGAGAGATATCGATATTCTCTGAATATATTTTGACCGATTGCGAAAATTTGCATGATGGTCTTAAACGCTTTATTTTGAATTTGATTAGGAAGATTGTGGAAGAAATAATCTTTTTTTTTTGTTTGGCTTATTTTGAAAGAAATATTTTTTTCTGGAGTTTTACATTTTTATTTTTTTGAAAGAATGATATAATATATTAAAAAATATAGTATTTTAGATAGTGTAACTGTTCATTGTAAAAAGAAAGATTCATCAGTTGATATTAATAAATATTAATTTTGTAAGGTTCCATCACTAATGAGTAAAGTCACTTCTATTCAGCTATCACTAATTCTATTTAACTTTCCCAACAAGTTCTTTAATCAAATTTCATGGAACAAAATTCAACTATATACTTATCTTTAAAATATAAAAAATATCCCAAATGGCTCGGATCTTGTGACGGTGCACATGTTAAGGGCAGCAAGATTTACGTTACCAAACGTTGCTTCTTTCATGTCTCTCAATACTTTAAAGTGTAGTATTACAGAACAATAATCAATCAAAACGAAGCCATTAGGGAACGAGATCTAGTTACATATTTACAAAAACAAACATTAATATAAATAAAATTATCTCCATTAAATATAGGTTGAGGGAGTTAATCCATTACCAAAAATATTTTGTTCATTTAACTACCTACACATTACTATAAAGTGAAATTTTCCAAAGTGGAGAAACAACTAACGTACAAGTCTAAAAAGGCTCCCACACTCAAATTATTTTTTCCATATTAAGGTAATAATAAAAAAAAAAAATTAATGAGCTTTTTGTTTTGTCTTCGCCTAAGCTTCCGTGCCTAATCACATCTAGTTATTAAATAATTAGGCTCCATTAATTCCTTTCACTTTTAAAACCTTTGTTTCTTACATGACTCCATAACTCTCCCTATGATCAACCTTCCTCCTCCATCGCCTATAGCAACCGTGACCACCACTTTGATATAGTCACCGTGGTACTTTTTTTTTGTTTTGAGCTCTTTCCATTCATTTATTTACATATAAATTTCCTTCTTCATATACATTTTTCTCTCTATTGAAACCGTAAAGAAATGAGTCTCATTCGACCCATATCGAAAACCAATTCTTCCTCTTCTTCAAAAATCGCCCCCCGGATGATAAACTGTATACTATTTTCTATATTAATGTTCTTGGTCTACCTATTGATCTCGGTCTCTAGGCTTCAGTCTAAAGATTCTATCAATGGTTACTTCTCATCTTCTCAAGATCAATATCAAAGCTTGACAAAGATAGATCACTTAGTCTTTGGGATAGGCTCGAGCACGAAGTCGTGGCCTTCGCGTAAAGATTATGTTAAGCTTTGGTGGGATGCTCAGAGAATGAGAGGATGTGTGTTTGTTGAACGTCCCTTGTCGTTGGAGAACCATACAGATTCGCATCTCCTTCCTCCGGTTTGTGTTTCCGAAGATACTTCCCGGTTCAGGTAACTAAGCAAACCATTTAGTTTCCATCATTAATTTAATCTGTGGCTAACTATTAGTTTAATCAGATATATATATATATATATATATATATATATTATGTTGTACTTGTAACGTCTAGTATTTACTTTAAGTGTTAATTAATTTATTAATTTGATTTCTCTAACAATTAAAACAGATTAAAATTAAACCAAACCGGCCTAATGAGACCTGCCTCTCTACTACAGGTACACTTGGAGAGGTGGTGATAGAAACGCGATTCGAATCGCGCGGTGCGTTTTAGAAACCGTAAGGCTATTCAACACATCCTCACAAGAAGTAAGGTGGTATGTATTTGGAGACGACGACACAATATTCATCCCTGAGAATCTTGCAAGAACTCTGTCCAAATACGACCACACATCATGGCATTACATAGGATCAAGCTCCGAGATTTATCACCAAAACTCCATGTTCGGACATGACATGGCCTTTGGTGGTGGAGGATATGCTATAAGTAGCTCATTAGCTAACGTTTTAGCTAAAAACTTCGATTCTTGTATCGAACGGTATCCACATTTGTATGGAGGAGACTCTAGGATTCATGCTTGTGTGCTTGAGCTTGGAGTTGGATTGTATCATGAACCTGGCTTCCATCAGGTTTTTCAAATTTCATTTTCTTAAAAAATATTGTTATTGATTTTTTAGGTATAATTGATTAAATATTTGGTTTTGATTTTTTAAGCAGTTTGATGTGAGAGGGAATGCATTGGGAATACTGACATCACATTCAACTAGACCGTTGATATCACTGCACCACATGCCACACATTGACCCAATTTTCCCAAACTCAACCACTTTCTCCGCCATCCAACACCTCTTCTCCGCGGTGGAGCTCGACCCTCTTCGTATTTTTCAACTCTCCGTTTGCTATGACCGGTGGTACTCTTGGACCATGTCCATTTCTTGGGGTTATACAGTTCAGGTAAAATATCTATTTTGGTTTAATTCGATTTTTTAGATAAAAACAACGCGAAGAAAAGTATATTTAATCAAATAGATATAGTTATAGTGTTTCTAATTAAATACATTTCAGTTTGGTTTATTCGGTTAACAATGTCATGATTCTAGTAACCTGATTAATGTTATAAAATCAAATTAATTAACTTGTTGGTTCACATGTTAGATTGAAGGTAAGCATATGTATCTACGAGATGTATTGCCAGCACAAGATACGTTCCAACCATGGAAAAAATCCGGTGGGTTGTCAAGTGTTTACACATTCAACACAAGACCGCTTCATCCTGATCCTTGTCGTAGACCCGTCACTTTCTTCATGGACCATGTCTCTTCACCTAGTGGTGATGGAACTATCAGAAGTGTTTATAAGCAGGCTTACGAGAATTGCACGTTCGATCCCATTTCATCACCTCGCAAAATCGAAGAGATCAGAGTGTTTTCCAAAAGACTCGACCCCAATATCAAACAAGTACGTCCCTCATCCTATTTTTTTTTTTTTTGGAGTAAGTAAAAATGAACTAGTGTGTTTATCTTAACTTAACTAATTTAATTTTGTTGGATTTGGTAGTTGAAGGCTCCAAGAAGGCAGTGTTGTGATATATTACCAACTTCTTCTACTGGTGGAAACATAATGGAAATTGGAATCCGAGAGTGCAAAGAAGATGAGCTCATTTATATACATCCCTAGTTTCTTCTACGTAACTAATACATACTATTATACTTTTTTTGATATTGTCATCCAATTTCAACCTACCAATGCGAATTATTAGAATTGTGAATTGGTTGGTTGTCTTTCAACTTTTGGGATTTGTACTTAAACATTCATATAAAAATATTTTTGATATATCAACAATCTTGTGCAATAATTTATAGAAATGGAGAAGCTAGGATCATATTTACACAATGTCAGAAGCTATGATCATATCACAAGATTGCATTTAAGAATGATGTTTTACTTCTATTACAAGATAAGTATGAATCCAAGAGTTTCTTTAAGCCTGTCTCACTTTTTTCAGTGTCTCCCTTTAAATGCTAACGTTTTTAAATAGTAGTGTATAGAGTATAGACAATCAGAACAAGGCAAGTGAAGTCACATTCACACTTTTGTTCTTTTGTTACATGGAAGTTGAGAAAAACCATAATCATCTAAACATTATAATAAACCTGTCTAAAACACAAGCCCAAAACAGCCAATTTCATAAGTTTTTACCGAAAAATTAATAACATAAATAAATAACAATTGATTCTTTTTCATAAAATTAACCGTTTATCGTATTAATTAATAAAATATATAGAAAATTTAACAAATCTATTTTTTTGTGAAACACATTTTTTTTTTAAACCATCTTTAAAAAAACGGAAAGAGTATTATATTCACATAATTCTTGACCAACATAATTTGGAAACTCCATCTTCCTAAGAACAAAATTAAATTAAATGTGACCGAATTAATGGGGGCCAAAATACAAAGTCAAGTTCACCGTTTATAAAGCATAATTATTGGAAATGAATTAATTAAGTGATTAAATGTTAAATTAAAACTTTAATTGAAAAAATTAGCTCACAGATTTAGAAGACTTCCCCACCGTTATACATTGCGTGATCTCAATCTACATTTCCGCCCTCCAAAACTCTACAAATTACCAAATCTGCCATCATCCTCCTTCGATTCGATGGAACCGACGCAATCGCCGTCGGAGACGGAAGTTCACTCCGGCGAGGACTTCGTTCACATCGACGAACCCAAACCTACCGGAGACATCTCGTTAAGCGACAGCATAGTGAATGTGGAGAAGGATGATGTAATCGATGAGGCGGAGGAGGAAGAAGAAGACGAGTTTCAAGAGTCCGATTCCGTCGTTGTGGATGGCGATGGAGGTGGAATTAGCGGTGGCGAGGGAGAGTGTTCATCGGAGGCGGTGACGAAAGTGGAGTTACCGGAGGAATTAGCGAAGAGCGTTGTGATTCTGACGTGTGAGTCTACAGGGAAAGGTGGATCTTGTGATGTGTATTTGATCGGTACTGCTCATGTATCAAAGGTGAATCTCGATTTCGAATTTGTTTGCTTCTTCAGTTTTGCTAAGAAACTGTATTGGAGATTTGGTGATTTTATTGTTGTTTGGAGAGAAATGAATTGCTTGTGAAAAAATCTATCAAAACCTTTTTGCAGATATTTCTATTGAGAGTATAGTGTTTGGGACCATGTTCTTGATTGTTTCTCAAGAGTTACCGAAAATGAAGCTTGTGTTAGGATCTAGGATTTAGTAATGAATCTCCATTTTCCTGAAATTTGCTAAATTAGGGAGGATTGTTTTGATTGTATAGCTCGTTTGTTTTTGATCAAACTATGATAGATTAGCATTGATCATTGATTATTGGATAAGCATGTAAATTTGTTGAATTTTTTGTTACAGCAATCCTGTCAGGAAGTGGAAGCTATAGTCAGCTTCTTGAAACCAGAGGTTCGTCTCTTTGAAATGTTTATTGAGAATTTGAGTTTGATGTGTTGATGGTTATGTTTGGGTCTAAGCATGTGGCTGATGATTACAGGTTGTATTCGTGGAGTTGTGTTCAAGCCGATTGTCAGTTCTCAAGCCTCAGACTTTGAAGGTTGTCATTTACTGCTTCCTCCTTCTTATTTGGTTCATTTATTTTTATGGCCATCGATCATTGTGTGAGGGTATGAAAAAGAATGTGCATCACTGCTACTTCTTTTGGCANCACTACTACTTCTTTTGGCTGAAGATGATAATTTCCATTGGCGTCTCTAACTTTCATTGAAATGCTATTTTTGCCTTTTTAATCACGAAACAGAGGATGGACATTGTTTAAGCGAAATTTCTATTAGGAATGTAATTCATTTGCTTTATATGCTATACTTTGTAGATGATGTATTACAGATCCAATTACTCATACATGATTCTAGCTCTTCTAACCCTTTTGTGCTGAAATGGTACTGTGTTTTACTTTTCTAGATTCCAACCATGTCGGAAATGATAGAAAGTTGGAAGCAGAAACAGAACACCTTCGGAATACTTTATGGATGGTTTCTTGCAAAGGCAAGTTCTTTTATGATAATCTTGATTTAAGCTTTACTTCATATCTGAAACAAATTATTTACATCTTTTCCTTATGTTAGATCGCCAGTCAGCTTGAGGTCTTTCCTGGTGCTGAGTTTCGTGTGGCGTATGAAGAGGCGATTAAATATGGCGGCAAGGTGATACTAGGTGATCGTCCTGTACAGGTGATATGTTCGCCCATAGTGTCAAATTATTCTTTTAGTAATTTATACAACTTAGAACATGAAGGTGCATCTCTAACATTGTTCCAGTACAGATTGATTTCATTTCATTTCTTTTTTCTCGAATCAGATTACGTTAAAAAGAACATGGGCCAAGATGCCCCTATGGCACAAAGTAAAGTTTCTATACTCCTTCCTATTTCAAGCTGTCTTTTTGCCAAGCCCTGAAGAACTCAACAGAATGGTAAGTCTTACTGTAAACCCTTTTCTGCTCCTTTAATTTGATGTGGATACGTCATAACGAGTATTTCCTGGTTCTGAATATCTATCTCGATGGTAAATTTGGATCCTTCAGCTGAAAGAAATGGACAATGTGGATATGGTGACTTTGGTGATTCAAGAAATGAGCAAGGAATTTCCATCTCTCATGGATACACTTGTGCATGAGCGAGACCAGTTAGTGTTCTCTGTTCCCTCTCTCTGTAGTAGCTTGGCCTCACTTTATTCATTATCTTATCAATGAACTAGAAGTGTTCGATTAAGGATCTTTCACTGATTTTGACATCCAATATATATGAAATTTGCAGATACATGGCATCTTCTTTACTGAGAGTTGCAAGTGAGCATACTTCAGTTGTAGCAGTTATTGGCAGAGGGCATATTCAAGGAATCAAGAACAACTGGCAGCAACCAATTACGGTTAGTATATTGTCAACCATTTCATTTCTGTTCTGAATTAAGGAGTTTGTTTATGTTTTTGGATTGTTCTTTATATGGTTTCATTCAAAATTTGTAGATGAAAGATCTAATGGAGATACCGAATGACGAGTCGGTATTTACAGTGAAGAGGATCATATCATCAGTGGCGATTGCTGTTGCAGGAACAGCTATAGTTACGGGTATACTTCTTTCAAGAAGAAGGTGAACGAAAGATTGTGAGGGGCCAGAATTTTCCTTTTCATCCTCCTGAGCTATACAAAGGAATGATACAACAAAGTCAATAACTGTTACATTTGTTACCCTTTTCATTTTTCTTTTTCTTTTTACTTTTGTATTTCTGTTGATGAATGTTTTCATATTAAATAATAAAGTTTTTTTTTTTATCTTACAAAAACTTTTCTTATAATATTTGGAAGTGATAGATGCATGCATATATCAATTTTCTTGTCATTCTTGGATTACTATGAACTTGTTCTGTCTTGGATAGGATGATATCGGTATTTTCGAATTTATGAATGCTACTAGACCAAGATTATTTTTTATATGTATAAATTTAATGTCCGAGAACAAAACGAACACATATGTTGAATCACAAAACCGCCATAATACCATAATAAAATACTAAACAGTCAACACATCAATGATAGTATATAGGAAAAAAAAAATATATATATCTCACTTAGTATTTTTTATATTTATTGATCCTCTTGTTTGTAGATAACTCCGTCAACAAAATGGCAATGTACAAATACCAACTCAAGTGTCACGATTCGTACAAGACAAAACTGAATTATAAAAGAAAGAAAGAAACTACATTTTTTGTTTCATTATTGACTGGGTCTATAACCAAATCCACACACAAAAATCTATAAAGGTAACATCACATTATCTTTATTATTTTCAAAAGCACCCTCAAACTCTAACATCTTTTGCATTTTCACCTCTTAACTATTAGCAACTGCACATTGCCTCCTGACCACTCCTGCTGAGCCAGTCTTCACATTGATCCGACCCATTTTCTCCATAGACTTAGCAAACTCAGTAAAGAAACTCTCCACCGAACCCTTCAAGATCTGCTTAATGTTTGCGAGGGTTGTAGGGTTAGTGGTTAGAGCTGAGTCTGATTGAAACAGACCTCTACGTTTGAGAACGAGCTGGTAATAGCTAAGATCAAATGTTTTACGGCTCCCTGGATCCATCTCAACGATGGTCGTGTTATCGTTGAGGCTAGGACATTTGTTTGACTTGAGATTGGCTGCATATTCGCTGTCTAAGGCTGGATCTTGACCTCCACGACCCGTGAAATTGTATAGACGGTTTGTGAAAGATGAGCAGTGAGATACACCAATTGTGTGAGCCCCTATTATACCACAAACCATAGGTTAAAATGTTTTACTAGGAATATTGTAACATTTTTATGATATTATAATAAAGCATTTTTCATCCAAAGAAACCATAATTTTAGACAAAAATATTTGATTTTTTTTTTTTAACATTTCTAAACCTATAGTCGTGAAAATGTGTGGTATGTATGGGTTTAGGCATTACCAGAGAGTAAGACAAGATCCTTAAGATCGAGTCCTTGGTTTGCGAAAAGTGTCTGAAGATTGGTGAAGTTACTAGTGGGAGGAGGAATGTTGGCTAATGCCTCGGATGCGTTTGATATCCTTCCGTCTCTTCTTCCGGTTGGTACACTCCAGTTTGGTCCTCCCTACAAAAATAACCAAATATCAAAATTTATGATTATAATATATACTAAAAGTAATTAATAATATTATGATATGGTCCTTACGCTGAAAACGACCGCGTCACGAGATGCTAGAGCGATAATATCAGCACAAGAGACGATTCCAGGACATTGAGCTTCAAGAACAGATTTGATTGCATCAATGAAGCCAAACCCTCGAAGCGTTAGGTTAGGAGTTGAGTCCCTCTCCGCGTTTCCTGACGTCGAGTTTATAAGCACTGATCCATCACAACCCTACACATGTACATTTATATATTCGTCGCAAATTCATTGCTAATCAGAATGTTTTTATAATATGAGGAAAAAAAAAGAGAGAGCGTATATACCCTGACAAAACAGTCATGGAAATGCATTCTCAAGAGAGCAGCAGCAAGAGAAGGAGCATTAGAAATGTGGTTTGAAACAAAATCTTGAACAATCTTTTCGGCATTAGGACAAGAACTGGCGTAGAAGTTCATTTGCAATTGAGCTTGGATTGGTCCGACCAATCCCACGAGAAGCAGAGAGAGTGACAGAGTAAAATATCTCAAATAATTCATTTTGTGGTCTTTTTTGAGACACAATGTGATTTTTTGGGGGGAGGATTATGGTCACTGTGTGGTTGTGTGTACTGTGGTGTATTGAGACGTTAAAAAGAGGTTTATATAGAAACATTTTGAACGTTTGGTAGTGTATGTGGGTCCATCAAAGCTAACTAACATGTGCTTATAGATTTAATATTTTCCCTGTAATTTTTACATCATACAACGCGGTATACATAAATAGTAGTCTAGTAGATACAAAAATTAAGGGAAACATAATTGTTAACTAAAGAATGTGATTATGTAAAGATTGCTGATTGGAATCGGTTCCAATCCCCAATCTTCAAATTTCAAAATTTAGAAATTGGAAAAAGGACAATTTTGCGGTTATTAGAAAACTTAAAATCTAAATCACAAAAATACAAAAAATACTGTAAAAAGGTGTGTTCAGAATAAATTTCTCATTCGGTGCTGATGCTTTACTCTGAATTTTGCTGTTATTTAAATTTTTGGGTAAGATAAGGAGGAATACAAAAGTCCTTTAGATGTGTAATATCGTATAGTCAAATAATGTCCAAATTTCTACACGGCCAATAGTGAAGGCTTACCAATTATACATGTTTCACAAGATAGCATAGGTGTTAGACAAATATTGGAAGGATAAAACGTTAAGCAATATTCACAAATGTATACATACGTATCAACCAAGAAATTTTGGTCTATGTTTCTTTTTATAGAAAATCACTAATTGTGAGGACATAATTTCTAAATTACAGAAATTTTGGTCTAAGTTTATGAGGATTAAATGTTTTTTTTTTTTTCTCATTTTCTATCTTCTCAATGACTAATTTTCAAATCTTTGACCTAACTATATCTACTTATGGTAATAACTTAAGTATTAGATATGCTAAAAGTGTGGGATTAATTGTTTGGTCCATAAATCAAGCTAGAGTAACTTAGTAGCATATTAAGTCTCAAGCAAAACTTATTGATTACATTGAGCGTTATAATGTCATAATCAAATTTATTTACATATGATAAGACTTTATGACATCTGGTATTAGATTACTGGCCTATAATAAGGCTGATTAGTCTTTTTTAGCGAGTATTTGAATTCATAATCTCGGATACTTTTGGATGATTAGTTAAATATACCGGTTAATCAATCGCCTCCATATATGAAACATTTTTTCACTAGAGAACAAGTCTTTTGTGATATCACTGATGTTTCTTTCTTTATTCCAAGATTACAGTACTAGACCTAATCCCTAATGATACATTAATACAACTAGGAGAACCGCAAACGAACAATTACTAACGGGCAAGAAAGCCTTCCAAGATTATTATCGTTGTTTTATATTTTCTACAATATTTTAAGGTAATCAAAGTACATAAGATTAATTAATTAAGGGATTTGGTAGAGATGCCCGTTAAAATGATATGCTAAAATATTATGGATTTGATTGGTAACCTTTGGTTGGCAAGCGGTAAAGGACATCATGTTTCAATGGTTAGTAAAAATAAATAAATATAACACTATTTTTTACCCCTAGTATTTAAAGTTTTATTGCTACAATTATCTACTATTTTACGCCACCAGTCATATCTAGAACCGTTCTTACTGCAAATATATCAAGTTTGGGTATACGGTAGCTCTTTTTTTCTTTATCAATTTTTTCTGCCAGATTTTTTTCTAAAAATTCATCAGCCTATGTCGAGTCTATTTAGAAGTACATGAAGAAATTTATTTTTGTTAACTTCATTTCCATTTACAAAATGTACTTGAGTAAATAGAATTTAAAGAACAAAAGTTTATGTGTCCCCTGCTAAAAAGAATGTCCCTGTCAACAAGTATAGATAAATTAAAACTAATATAAGAAAAAGAAAAGTAACATTTACATACATATGTCCAACTTTACAACGTATATTCTTGTTTAGAATTGTTGTTTTGTCCTTAATTGTTGTTGTTATATCTTGAGCTTTATCTTTGTTCGTGACATGCGAATGCATGTTACAAAGTACATTGTATTATAAGGAGAAGTGGAGAACAGATTAGAATATCACACACAACTGCTCTATAGATAAATAACGTTTCAACTGCTCAAGGAGTGGCGTTTCGTAAGGTTACATTGCCAATTTATTTCTTAAAGTTGGTCAGACGTTGGCATCTTCTGATCTGACACTATTATCGGTGACAAGACTCCCAAAATTGGAGGACATATAGTACTGCTGAGTAATATGATAATATCATTCGGTGAAATTTACAAAAAGGAAGAATAATATGAAGTTTTCTTCTTCTTCTTTTTGGTAATTAAAACAACAATAATTGATAACAATACAAAATTGTTGGTTATATTTTTTTGTGGTATATATATACGCTGAGTTTATTCCTTTGAAGAAGAACTAAATTTATCTAATATATTTTTCAAGGAGAAAAATCATACTTAAAAATGTACTAGAGTGTAATGTATATATGACTTATAGTACTTTTTTTTGGGTTAATAACATAGTACAAGTTGTGAGTGGTAAATAATGAAGCAGATGGAAAGTAGTACCGCGAGGAAGAAGAAGGGGATGTGTCATGTGACATGATCAGATGAGCCGAAAGAAAAGAGTCATAATTAGCAGACAGAAGAAAAACCCATGGGCCAACTTTGATCAAGGGACAAGTCCTTTTGAATAGGATGTTTCACCTTATATTCTTTTTGTGATCTTTTTGATTTTAAGGCGCCAACTTCTTCCAAAACAAGATTATTTTTTTTGAATATTTTTAGAGGTTCATGATATAGTAGAACAAAAGTCAAAAAGCGTTATGAATGATTTAAAACAAATTGGTCCGTACTAGTAAAAAAAATGTGTGGGATTGTGAATTTCGGGCTGGGTCGGGCTCGGTCCTAGACAGCTAGACTAGTAGTGCATGTATACTATAAGCTTTATACATTTCCTTGTATTTTGTGGACGAGTTCATTATCTTATCCTGCCACTCATGTAGTGAATGTTCTCTTGCATAACCTGACGTCGATTATTAAAGAACGTGTGATCCACACACGTTCGTAGAACATATTCAAGCCTACCTAAAGAAAAGACTCAAGATTTTAATTAGCAACTTGGATTTTTTTTCTGTTTTTCATCCTAAACTACAAGCAAGTTGGAACTTAGTAACTTAAAACAGAAATTTATAATGTTTTCTTCTTTACAAGTTTGGCGTTTGAACTTTGAACCATGTCAACTAGAAGAAAACGTGGGAGGCATTCATGCATTGTCCAATGTGGCGAACTCAATTTTATATGGTCAAATATCATAATTTTATGTGTTATAAAAAGGTCACTTATGCTTTCAAATATTTTTAAATTGGCATTTTGAAATACATATATTGACTTTTTTGAATATTTCTTTACCGTTCTCAACATTTTCAATTTCTTGGATGATACGGAGGCCTGCAATGTTACTCCAAATGGGTTATAATTATATCTAAAATCCTATTTGACCTTTCTCTATATGGAAGTTTTCAACGTCTTTTGATTCATCTATAAAAAGCATGAGATTGTCTCCTTTATCTTCATCTACAATCTCTCCTTTCCACATTTCTTGCCTAATACTCATCAAAGAGCAATGGCGATCAAGAACCTTGTTGTCCTTGCTGTTCTTCTTAGCGTTCTGGGTGTCTCAGTTGCTCAAAAGGGTCTTAGCCTTCACTACTACAAACACATGTGTCCAGACGTTGAAGCCATCGTCCACCGTGTCACATCTCAGTATGTCTCTCACCAACCAAGCCTTGCTGCCGCGCTTCTAAGGATGCATTTCCATGATTGTTTCGTTAGAGTATGTTTAGCTTTCACTTCTCTGCTTCTATAATGGATATAAAGAACAATGCTAAGGTTTTTTGTATAAATGATTCATGTAGGGATGTGATGCTTCCGTTCTTCTGAAATCTCCAAACAAGGATGCGGAAAGAGACGCTTTTCCTAACTCGTCATTAAGAGGCTATGAAGTGGTTGATGCTGCCAAGTCAGCTCTTGAGAAGAAGTGTCCCGGTGTTGTTTCTTGCGCTGATGTTCTCTCTTTAGTCGCCAGAGACGCCGTCTTAGTGGTAACATTTCGCAATGGACTCATTTTTTTTCCCATTCCAAAACCAAAATAGACTAGTATTAATTTGTGATTTTTTTTGTTTACAGATCAGGGGACCATGGTGGCCAGTTCCATTGGGAAGGAGGGATGGACGCATCTCAAAGCTTGCTGAGGCTAATACCTTACCTTCCCCTTTCTTCAACATTACTACACTCAAGAAGAACTTCGCCGACAAGGGACTCAATGCTAAAGACCTTGTCGTCCTCTCAGGTAATTTACTCAACAAATACATTCAAGCTACTTTTATGCTTAGGAGCTAATAATAATGGTATCTTGCGCAGGGGGTCACACCATCGGAATCTCTTCTTGCGGTATTGTTGGT
>OVAP01001131.1:0-26201 GCA_900406295.1 Aurinia saxatilis | reverse complement strand
TACTACATCGCTTTAGCTGTGCTCTTGCGGTTAAATACAAAGGGTAAACCTTTGTGTATCAGATATCCGTCGGTTCTCTATCGTCGGAGCGAATCGTTGGAACACTGTCGGTACAAAATTCGTCAATTTTCCGTCACATATCCGTCGGAAATACGTCCGTCATATTACCGTCAGATTTTTCCGACGAGGACATACTCGTCGGAAATCCGTCGGCAGCTAGATTTCTGACGGGAGTCCATTTCCAATGACGTAGATCTAACGGACATATTCTATTGGTTTCCCGTCAGTTTTCGTGTTTTCTGACGGGTTTCCGACGAATTTTTTCGTCAGATCCTCCGTATTTTTTTGTAATGTATGGTTATAAAAAAAAAAAAAATTTTAAAAACTACTAACTGGTCTTCAAAATGCGAATTAATAAAATACTCCCAAATGGATATTACAGTTTTATATGACTGTGATTTTGGTTCTATATATTATATCAGAGTTTCAAAAAGAAACCAAAATATGAAATCATTGGTGAAAGGACCAAAAAGGGATTACAAAACTTTAACGGAAAAAAGCTTTTCCTTAGTGATGAAGTGTTAAGGGAGCCACACCTAACGACACAATCTCGCAAACATTACAAAAAGGAGAAATTGAATAGAGAAAGAAGAAAACAATTAACGTGGAGTTTCGAAACTTGGACTCAAACTCAAAAGCACCAACCAAAGCAAATTTGTACTCTCATTACATAACTTAAATGATCTCTTCTTCGATATAACCAAACTTATGCTTTTCACATGCAGTTTAATTAGACAACTGTTCACATATATGTGTCTATCTATATCTTCTTCATTTTTTTTATCAGCTAGTCTATCTGTATCTATAATTAAATTTTTGTATTAGTTGATTCGAATAGTATATATAGCTGTATTTTCGTTTTTGAAACTCAATATAATTTTGTATTTGTATTAGAATTATTTGAAGAGTACAGACCGAATAATCCAATAAAGTTTATAAATCAATTTTTCTTATAAATTTCATTCTTCAAATGAAGAATATATTAGTCAGCTTTAATTATGAATCATACCCTATAGGTTTTTTTTCAGTACCCTATAGTCTTTTTCTATTATAAAATCTTCTATTTTTTTGCTCAACACTACAATAAAATGAAATCCTCTATTTTTCTGCTCTAACTACAAAACCCTAAAATATGAAATGTAAATAAAAGAAAAAAACTGATTTCTTTTCATATTATTTAACGATTATATGCACAGGTAAATTCAATCAATATATAGTGTTTATTAAATTAACGAAAAACAGTGGGTATATACATATTTTGATTTGAAGCAAAAGGTACTTGCTAAGTGCTAACGAAAAAAAAAATGTAATATATAATTTCTCTTTAATACAATAGTATTTTTTTTTTTACCAGAATTTGTAGTCTAGCGGTTGTGTTATGGCTGTCGCCGTGTTATCGTCTAGGTTCGAATCTAGTATAATGCAGAATTGTTGTTAATAAAAGAAAATTCTTTTTTTATTAGTATTCTAGTGTGTGTGTTTTTTCTTTTGATAAAATAGAATGCATGTAGTTTTCAACCAGAGAAAAGCCAACGAGATTTGCTTTTGGAAATCCTCAAAACAACACGCATGGTCCCACTCAACATCTCTACAAAACCAAAACCCATCTCATTAAGCAAAAGCTCCCTCCTTTTCCCCACTCACAAATCACAATCCCCCTTTTTCAAAGTTTATGCAAACTTTATCTTTTGTCTATTTAACCAAACACCATTACACCTTCCCAAATTTCCTTTCATTGAATACAAAACAAACATTACTAAGCACAATCACAAGACACAAAGAAACCTCAAGCTAGAGGAGCTTCTTCTTCCTTCATCTTCTACACATTCAACCATCAGAAACATTAAAACCCATGTCTAATCTATTACCTCTTCCATCACCATCGCAGTCCCAACCGCCTGATACGCCTCCATGGGACACACCATCTTCCAAGTGGTTTACTCCTATAAACACGCCATGGAGATCAACACCAAGAAGCACACACTCAACTCCAAGTACACCAGTACCTCTTACCGAAGTGATTGTGTCCAAATCGCCTTTGTCTCAGAGGAGCACGCCTAAACTAGACGGTATTGAAGCAGAGCCTATAAACGAGAACGAGACAATGATACTCTTGCAGCTAAGAACTAGCCGGACGAATCCATGGATATGGTGTGGTGCAGCTTTATGTTTTGTTTTCAGCATACTTCTTATATTCTTTGGGATTGCTACTTTGATTCTGTTTCTCGCCCTGAGACCAAGAACTCCTATCTTTGACATCAATAATGCAAAGCTCAATACAATCTACTTCGAGTCACCGGTGTATTTCAATGGTGATATGTTGTTACTGGTGAATTTCACCAACCCGAACAAGAAACTAGATGTGAAGTTTGAGAAACTCTCCGTGGAGCTATGGTTCTCCAACAAAATGATCGCCTCTCAAGGTGTATTGCCGTTCAAAGAAAGAAACCGCAAGACTAGGCTAGAGCCAATCCGGTTGATCTCGAATCTGGTCTTCTTGCCTGTAAATCACGCAGTGGAGCTCAAAAGACAGGTAATGACCAACAAGATAGACTACGAAATCAGAAGTACCTTCCAAGTGAAAGCCGCTCTAGGATTCATTCACTATTCTTATTGGCTGCATGGGATATGCCAGCTTCAGTTGTCCAGTCCACCAACCGGCGGGTTACTTTTCCGGAACTGCACAACAAAAAGATGGTGAAGAACATAGGTCATTTTCAAGTATAGCTCACAAGATGTAAAAACGAATCAAGATTCTGTGCAAGAACCGAGATCAGAGTCTTTCTATATTGTTAACGACAGAGATCTAGTAAATTTGATAATTAAATGAGGTCAAAGGCCACCATTCATGTTTTGCTTTGATCCACAAGACACAATCTCATAGAACAAAAGGATCAGAGAGTAGATTCCTATGTTGGTTTCCCTTTATTAGGATTCAAATAATCGAAAAGCAAAAGGAAGCATACACATCATCCCCTAAACGCAAGCCAAAGTGGAGTCTTTTCTAATTATTAATCAACATCTGTTTCCAGGAAGCTTCAGGAATTAGATACAAATAAGTGGAAGTAGCTAGGAGAAAAGTTAAGCACAAGGAGCTTAACCAAGACAAGCAAAAGCATGTAAAGTTGATTGTATCATTTTTTTCAAAAAGACCCAAGTCTGAGCAAAATCTTGAGACAAAAGCAAAAGAACAAAGAGTCTAAAAATAGGAGATTTGAGAGACATGATATATCAGGCGGTAGACTAAAACAGTGATCAGACAACAATGACTCTTTTATCATTTTTTTGTGTCAGAGAAGAAAATAGTATCAATGTGATGTTTCTGTCTTGGCCATTTATTTAAAGAAAAAAATGGTGAACATTCATCACTATGCTACTGCTAATCATCCCTGAACCACTCCACAATTGAGATTACAACGATCTGAAACCAAATGGCAACATAACTCAACATACAAGAAGAGAACCTTGACACGTAGTCGTATACCAATTCAACAATAACTCAACATACTTCCGCAAGACTTCATCTAGCAACCAAAACTCGGTATAAAATCCAAAACTCGGTCTAATCTAACCAATAATGAAATTCGGAATCAAACCGGAGATGCAATCATACAGTAATAACGATCGAGAAACTCCACCAAACCAACCAGTGATGATTGGGGTTGATTCTTACACTTTATAAAGTATACGACTCTTTTCACAAATAAATTAAATGTAAGCTCTGGTCTTCGTTATCGTAACTGAATCAATCAGATCCGAATCCGGCTTAATGTTTTTCCAGATTTGTTTATTATAAAATTAGGTCGATTGTTTAATCAAAATTGAATTATGTCCCTTTTCTTTTGATTTCTATCTAACTATTACTGTGTCTGTCTGGATTTTATTCCAGATCAAGTATAGTTCCCTTTTATTTTACTCGCAGAGACAGAGAGAGAGAGATCCTTTGTTCTGTCCCGAATCTGGTAATACTTCGAATCTCAGTTACCAAATCTAGATTTGTTCTTCATTTTTCAGTCTCCACATGCGACTTTTAAGACTGATTCTGTGTTTGATTTATTGAATTTAGTGTGGGTTTTAGGTATTGCATTGCCTGATCTGTGACCTAACAAGCTCTTCTGATTTGCTCCTCACTGCTCTTCTTTCTTCAGTTTGCTTAAGCAAAGTTGGGTTTTGTTTTTTCTAGATTCACTACTTGATAAGAGCAATGAGCTGATTTTTTTGTTCAAGATTGTGTTTAGTTGGATGTATTAAGTTGCAGCTGTTTTCTCAATCTCCAGTCTTTTAGAGGATTGAGCTTGTTTAGTGTGAAATTTGAGCAATGCTAACTATTGAAATTTAGTTGAAGGGTCTTAAATAATCAGTGTTTGTTTTTGAGAGGAGGGATTCGGATTTCATGTTTTTGTTTGTGTGCACAAGGGAGTATATGATTTGGTGGCCTTACGGAAGTTTGATTTGTCGTAGGTTTAGGCGAGATGGGTTCTAAGTCAGTTGTTGACATGATAGAAGCTTCTTCCCGTGCACATTTTTCTGGTTTCCACATAAATGGGCACGCGAATGGGATTGAACCAAGTGCATTACAGGAAACCACCTCTGCATCAGCAGACATTCAAAGGCAGCCTTTTGTAATTGGTCAGTTCTGCTGAGTTAAATATTTCACACTGAAGCTTGGCGGATGGTCTTGATTTGAGATGTTTATTGTTTGAGTTTGTGTTGGTTAGGTGTTGCTGGAGGCGCAGCTTCAGGAAAGACTTCTGTTTGTGATATGATAATTCAACAATTGCATGACCAGCGTGTTGTACTTGTTAACCAGGTAAACATTTTGTTTCATCAATAGAGAGTTCCATAATTTAATGTTTCAGGACTGTATAAGAATGTTCATTGCTTTCCACGTAATTTTGGAACTAAAATGCAGAATTAACCTGCTAATACCCCGTATAAGCGCCTGCATTTAAAGTTGAATGTTGTTTGAATTTCTTTACGAGCTTATAAATTTTATTGTTGAATGCTTTCTCCATCATGATGATCCACCTATTGCTCCACTAAATATCCGGATCTGAATGATTTGGCAGGACTCATTCTACCATAGTTTGACCGAAGAAGAACTTGCTAGAGTTCATGAATACAACTTTGACCATCCAGGTGACTATCTGTGGGCTGTAGCTTATTTTCTGTAATATGCTGTTGTAGAATGTCACTAATATATACACTATTAAGACCAGTTACTCTCCCCTGCCTCTCTTGGATATCATAGGTATTCTTTTTGTGATCCTGATTCTAATGATCTGTTGTTGTCATGTAGACGCATTTGACACGGACCATTTGTTGTCTTGTATGGAGAAACTGAGGCAAGGACAAGCTGTGGATATTCCAAAATATGACTTCAAAACTTATAAAAGCAGTGTTTCCAGAAGGGTACCTTTTCCTTGTCACTATTGCATTGTTACACGGAATTTGAAGGCTCAAAACTGTATTGTCAATGGACGTCAATAATTTTTTAAAATATATATTTTCCTTAGTTTCCCTTGTAATGACTGTACTTTCCTGAATTTGCATCATTGTTTCTTCTATCTGGTTGAAGATCTAACAAGATACATATTATGGCTTATGTCTGTTTAAGATGCTCTGATTTTGAAAAATGATTTGCCAGGTAAACCCTTCGGATGTAATATTACTTGAAGGTATACTTCTGTTCCATGATCCACGAGTCCGAGCACTGATGAACATGAAGATTTTTGTGGATACAGGTTAATCTTTCTCATCGTTTCTTCTCTGGATAAATTTTCAAAACTTAGCATTACGTAAATTTCACATTGACTTTCTTTTTCTAAGCAGATGCTGACGTGCGCTTGGCAAGAAGGATCAAACGAGATACTTCCCAAAATGATAGAGATATTGGCACAGTACTTGATCAGGTCGGCTCTCGTTTTTTACCACTACCAATAGCATCAGGTTTTCTGCACATATATCTGTTACTGAAGTAAACCGTTTGGTGCAGTACTCAAAATTTGTGAAGCCTGCCTTTGATGACTTCATTCTTCCAACGAAGAAGTATGCAGATATCATAATTCCTCGTGGCGGGGATAATCATGTAGCTATTGACTTAATCGTGCAACATATTTGCACCAAGCTGGGTCAGCATGATCTCTGTAAAATATACCCTAATCTATATGTTATACAATCAACATTTCAGGTAATAATGCATCAGCTCATTATAACACTAGTCAGTGTTTACCTGTTTTAGCCACCAACCAAACTTACTTTGGTCGTTCTCTTTCAGATACGAGGGATGCACACCCTTATACGTGATTCCCAGACAACAAAACATGATTTTGTCTTTTATTCTGATCGATTGATTCGACTGGTAGGAGTAAATTCTCTCAAACAGTTGACGGATTTTTCCTTCCGCATCATCTGATTTTGATTGCGTTTTTTGCAGGTTGTAGAGCATGGTCTTGGACATCTGCCTTTTACTGAAATGCAGGTCATCACTCCAACTGGTATGCATGCTATTTTGTAATTCTCTAAGTGAATTTACCAACACTAATCTAGAGATAGAGGTGTATTGTGCAAGATTAAGAGACATCCTGAGTAACTTGATTCAGGTTCTGTATATTCTGGCGTGGATTTCTGTAAACGGTTATGTGGTGTCTCTGTGATTAGAAGGTATCTACTTCGCCTAACTTAAACCTATGCAAGTGAACCTCCCACATACTTACCTGTTCTGCTATCATATATACTTAACCATTATTGTGAAATAAATGTAGCGGTGAGAGCATGGAGAACGCGTTGCGAGCGTGTTGCAAAGGTATCAAAATAGGGAAGATTCTCATTCACAGGGAAGGTGACAATGGTCAACAGGTAATAAATAATAAGCAACTAAGGCTGTTGCAGTTCTCAATTCTAGATTTTACGCTCTGATGTCTAATTTCACCGTCTTGCAGCTTGTCTATGAGAAACTGCCTAATGATATCTCAGAGAGGCACGTCCTCTTGTTAGATCCTATCCTCGGCACAGGTTCCCACAAATTTATTTTCCATTTTTCACTTTAGAACACTTCGACTTTCTAAACACTTCACTGGAGTAGTTGGTAACAACCTCATATGTCTCATGTGTGTAATTGCAATTTACCAGGCAACTCAGCAGTTCAAGCTATCAATCTTCTTATTAGGAAAGGTGTACCTGAAGGAAACATCATATTTCTAAACCTTATAAGTGTAAGCAAACTCACATGGCCTAGCCTGTCTTTATTACTCGTTACATTCCCAAGGAATCATTCTTTTCCTTTCCTTTTTTTTGTTTTTTTTCTGTTTAATCAGGCGCCACAAGGTGTTCATGTGGTCTGCAAGAAGTTTCCAAGGTTAAAGATAGTAACATCCGAAATTGAGAATGGTCTAAATGAAGAGTTCCGTGTGATTCCGGGTATGGGTGAGTTTGGAGACAGATATTTTGGTACAGATGATGAGTAGTAGATTGGCTCATCCAAAATCACCTTTCAACTCTTCTGGCTTTCCCCATATAAAGAACGACCCCTCAAGCTCTGGGAACAATTTTGGATTTACTTAAGAATACCCCCAGTGAGGGGGTTAATCAGTCGAGCTCAGAACTTGGAACTCATGTGTACCATATATATTTATATGTATCCTTGAAACTCTATAATACCATATCATTTAAATACATGATGAGCTTATTGCATGTATATGCAACTCTATGCACACACACATGCGTCTGAGGTATAGTACGAGTTCTGTATTCCTCTCTGCATGTCCCTCCCGATAATCTGGGGTAAAGACATGTTTATTATCATTGGTTAATATTAATAACTCAAAAGCCTGCATATGCGGAGATCGAAATTGGGGTCTATTGGATTATGTTTGCAGGTTCTGAAGACTGTCTTTGTCGACCAATTTGCAAGTATAGTCAACACATTCTTCAGGCATCCCAATTTAAGAATTACAGCTTCCTGCTTAATGTCTATCTCGAATCGCTTGAAATCTCAGTTTACAATTTCTGCGAGTCCTGATTGCTTTGTGGACAGCTGAAGCAGAGATGTATTCCGGGGATCTATCTACCTTGACCATTGTATTGTTGATCTAGACTGGTGGTGACCAAGCTAGACCACCAAGGTTCACCACGCTAGACCACCAAAAAAACAATTTGCTAGCCTTATTGCGCACACGTTACCCATTATTTAAGCCCAACGGTTATGTTATGGCGGGAATTGAATTTCTTCTTCTTGTTTTTTTTTTTTTTTTTCTTTTGATTAAAANATTTTTTTTTTTTTTTTTTTTTTTTTTTTTTTTTTCTTTTGATTAAAAGGAGGAAAAAGTAAAAAAAAACTTCCTTTTGTTTCTTACAAGTAACATTCATATCAAAACAAAAGTTTTTTTTTAGGGAGAAAGACATAATGGAACCGGGAAAAAATGATGAGATGATGTAATGTTAATATGTCATAGTACATACATCGAATACAAATATGAAAGTGGTTCCCCGTACATTCCGGATAAACATCATTAGCTTTTTTGATTCTGTCGGTTGCGTCTCCATAACCTTTCTTATTTTCCTAGCTAGTGCTTGTATATGATTGTATTTACAATTTAATCACTTTTTCTAATAAATATGTAAAGTCTTTTTTTAAGATGTCTTCTTGTGTATATTCGTCTAAAAACGTAGTTCATATCAAAGGTTTAGGTATATTCGTAAAATTTTGTTTTTTAATGTTTATCTCGTAACATTTTGTTCGTATGTAGTTGTTGCAAATATGAAAACAACCATTATTACGATAACTGATGGACCTAACCTTTCTTTTTCAACTAAACTAGCTATGAACTCGATCGAGTTGTCATAATGACAATTTTAAGATTTTAATGGTAAGTCGCCATCAAAATCTGTCCAACTTAAGAGTTTATAAAGACACACATGACTATACACAACACAGAGAAGCAACAACACCCAGAAAACTGCCACTGGCGTTCTAACATTGGTTAAGCCATATGCAATATCTTTATGCGTTTTATTTTTTTTTGGCTTAAATGAGCCTCGAGTCATCCTCAATCTTGTAAGATATTAAAATGAATATTGTAAGATGATAAAAATGGTGTGATTGTTGGCTGGAAAGTCATTGTTATTCAGACAACACATGGTCATGTGATGGGGTGGCGCGTGGGTCCACGTGATCCCACGTCGAAAGCTTCTCTTCTCAATTTCACAAAACTAGCAAACATCCAAAAGTTTAATATTATTGTTTATTTGAATTCAATTTTTCGAATCTTTCTTCTGTATGTAGCTCCAAACACTCCCTTCCTTTTCCCCCAACCCATTTTATAAAATCTTTATTCCTTCAATTTCAAAACTTAGCAAAATATACCTTAAAAATTCTCTATATATAGATAAAAATAAAAGATATTAACTAAGCATTTATACAATCAACTTATTTTTCGCAATATTCCGACAAATTGGATTGAATGTGAATTTGCATATTATTCTGTTATTTTGTTTATAGTACTAAAAGAAAATAAGAAAATAAAATAAATCACTTCAATCTATTGCATTATTGTACATTACATTCTTCAACTCGTGTGCAAGAAAATAAAAGTCACACTCTCGAACCAGGAAAGATATAGAAGCTAAGCCTTAGATTTTTTATATGCTAACAAATCATTGACAACAAATATTCACACACCTTTTATAAATCTCATCACAGTAATTGTAAGTCTTTACACGGATTCATCCGAGAAAGCAAACGAACAATTAGATGAACCTCGAGGAGTGACAATTTTCTCTGGTGGTAACGGTTGTGGCTGCCATTTTTCGCCCTTTCCGCCTTTCATCATATCGCTTTCTGATCGTCCGATATCTACTTGCCTAATCTCTTTAAGCATTGCCACAATGTCTTTCATCATAGGCCGATCGGCTGCCTTATGGCTCACGCATAAGAATGCAACCGCTAGCGTCTGAAGCATTTCGTGCATTATTGGATCCGCCCGTCCACGAAGCCTCGGATCGAGAATCTCTCCGGGGTCCTTTTTACCAGCTAGGTGATCTCTCACCCACTGAACTAAATGTGAACCCCCTGGTAGATCCGGGTCCAATGGATGCTTCCCGGTTAAGACCTCCAACAACACCACCCCGTAGCTATACACATCGCTCTTTTCCGTTATACGTTGCATCGAAGCATGTTCTACAACAATCAAAACAAGAAAAAATATCGTTATAAATTCTAACTTAGATATGTAAAATTGGATATTTGAATATTTACCTGGAGCCATATAACCATAAGAACCGGCCAACGGAGGCCTAGAGCTCAGTTTGGACGAATCTCCATCTACACTTCCATTACAGGAGACGGTTTTGGCTAAACCAAAATCAGCTAAGTAAGGTTCAAACCGGGAACCCAATAAGACATTCATTGCTTTAACATCGCCGTGTAAAATGGGAGGGAGACAGTCGTGGTGGAGATAAGCAAGAGCATGCGCCACGCCTAAAACGACGTCGTATCGAGCCTCCCAATCAGCTCCTCTTCCTTTACCGGCACCGTGAAGCAGAGAGCTTAAACTCCCGTTGGGGAGATAATCATAGAACAATAGTTTCAAGTTCCTATTGGAACACCACCCCAAAAGACGTATTATGTTCCTATGTCGAATCGATCCGAGAGTGTTGATCTCCGAGTTAAACGCTCCTGTTTCTTCCTTGGACCACATTTTCTTCACCGCTAGAGTTTCCCCCGACGGGATGGTTATCCGATAAACAACCCCGGAGCTTCCGGTTCCAATCACGTTAGCTGAAGTTAAATTCTTGACAATGTCATCGATGGAGAAGTCGAGTTTCTGATAAAGCGTCACTTCCCACGTGTCCAGTTCTTCTTGTTTCCCAGCGACTCGTTGTGCTTTGACCAGAGTGTAGATGGCCATGAGAACGAGTACAACACTCGCGGCAATGAGGATCGACATAGTTAACTTCACAGCGGAGCGGTGTCTTGTTTGGGTCTCGTTTCCGGGTCGTGTCGAGATGAAAAGTCCTTTGTTTGATGCGAGAACAGAGAGCGGGAGCTTCCTGAAGAAGGGAGTGTTGGGTAACTCTCCCGAGAATTCATTGAACGAGATGTTGAGCGAGACGAGGTTTTGCAAATCGGCTAAGACGTTTAAGTTTCCGGCGAGTTTGTTGTGAGAGATATCGAGAGTTCCGAGATTGGTGAGGCTCGAGAATCTTGACGGGATCTCTCCGGCGAAGAGGTTACAGCTCAGGTTTAACGAGATCGCGAGAGACATGATTCGTCCAAGTTCGTTTGGGATTTGTCCGGTGAAGGCATTGTCTCCGAGATTGAGAAGTTGTAGACTACGGCAAGAAGAGATTTCTCTTGGGATTTCGCCGGAGAATCTGTTCCCGGCGAGGTTAAGCTTCGTGAGCTCGGTTAACGACCCGATTCCAGATGGGATAGAACCGGTTAGTGAATTGTCCGAGAGATCGATGAACTGTAAGCTCTTCGGAAGTAAACCGGGTAACGAACCGGTTAAACCGTTGGAATGAAGATCCACAAACTCCAGGCTCTCGCAACCGGAGATCTCCAAAGGAATGTTTCCGACGAGACGGTTCTCGCTTAAATCGACAAAGTTGAGATTTTTCAGATACCCAATCTCCTTGGGAATTTCCCCCGCGAGTCTGTTTCCGTTGAGTCGAAGCCTGTAGAGATTCGTGCAGTTTCCGATATCCGGTGGGATGAATCCTGATAAGTAATTCGACAAGAGAAGAAGCTTCGTCAGGTTTCGTATCTCAAAGATTCCGTTGGGAATCGAACCAGAGAGTGTGTTGTAAGATAGATCGATCGCTTGAAGCTCCTCGCATTGAGAAAGACTCTCTGGTATTTTTCCTGTTAACTGATTCTGCCACGCGAAGAACATCGTCAAGCTTTTTAATTTCCCTATCAACTCAGGAATCTCGCCGGAGATTTGGTTGTTGTCGATCTCTAAATGCGTCAGTTTCGTGCAGTTCGCTACCTCTTCGGGGATTGTACCGGATAGCTGGTTAACGCTTAGCTGAAGCTCTTCGAGATTTACAAGGTTACCGAAGCTTCTCGGGATGTTTCCGGTGAGGAGATTTTCGGATAAGTCGATGAGGAAAAGCTCCGGACAGAAGCCGAGTTCGGTCGGGATTCTTCCGACGAGGTTGTTCTGCCATAGGAGGACACTTTGAAGCTTCTTGAGACTCCCCAGTGTTGTCGGAATCGATCCAGATATTGAGTTTTGATACAAGTAGAGGTTTTGAAGCTCCGTGCAGTTTCCAATCTCGTCGGGGATCGGACCAGACAAGAGTGAAGTGTAGATAGCTATTGTCTGAACACGTTTCAGGTTTCCGATGGACGCCGGGAGTCTACCGGAGAGACTTGTTTCCGCGAGGCCTAAAGTGACGAGATTCTGGCAGTTACCAATCTCCCAAGGAAGCTCTCCTCTAAGATTCTTGTTCCCACCCGCACGGAACACTTGAAGATTCTTGAGCTCTCCGATACTTTTGGGAATCTCTCCAGCGAGTTTGTTGTCGAAGAGAGTGAGCTCAACGAGGTTAGTGAGATTCCCTAGCTCAAAAGGAATCACACCTTCGAGATTGTTGGTGTTGAGAGACAGAGACTTGAGTTTCTTGAGCTTGAAGATTTCCACAGGGATTTCACCGGAGAGTGAGTTATCTGCTAAATCAACAACTTCTAGCTCCGACAAGTCTCCAAGCTCCTTAGGTATTAAACCGGTGAGATTCAAGGAGGTTAAACTGAGTGATGTCAGAGACTTTAGCTGTAGGAGATTCGTCGCCGGTAAAGGACCTTGAAAATCTATTTCTTGGAGTTGTATCTCCGAGACTTGACCTCTCACGTTGCATTTGATTCCGAACCATTTGCAAGGACTTGATTCTGCTACGTGCCAAGAAGATAAAGCGTCTCCGGAGATGTTTAACTGAGATTTCCATGAGAGGAGAGCTAGACCTTGTTGGTCTAAGGAGAAAACAGAGGAGGTGAAGAGAAAGAAGAGGAAGAAGCAGAATCTGAGGTTACGTGGCATTGGTGAAGAAGGAGAAGTGAGAGAGAGAAGTGTGTTGGGATTGTGAAGCGAAGAACCCCATGGATTTGGTTTTTACTTTGTTTTTATAGAAATATATAAAACAGAGAAGTAGCAATGGAAGATCTGGATCCCAAAAAGCATCCCTACCTTTTTCCTTTATTATTATTAGTACTTGTCTAATTTTCATGTCTTCTCTTTATTTTCCCACCATTTATTTATCTCTCGGGAATAAGTTTATATGGGGACATTTGGTGTCGACTATGGCTTACAAAAACCATGTATCAAAACGATCATGATTTTGATTCTACTGGTGTGAATGCTGACATCGATTACTAGGATGCATAATATAGAGATTAGAGGTACAGTACGGTTTGAATAGTGGAAACATATATTGTGAAATAAATACGGTTTATAAAAAATAATGAAAATAAATGTGATTTGTAATAAATTGTGAATGGTAATATTTTGATATTTAGCAGTTCAGTATTCACATCTTGTGTTCATTATTTAACTTCTGTAATTTAGTAGTTATTGAGTGGAGTAGTTTTCTGTTCGCTGACAATATTTTTTTCAGAAAGGGTGAAGTGAAAAATAAAAAACAAACGACCATTTTATAACTTTCTTCCTTTATTCTTTGGGATCGAATATCTTAAAAGTGTATCGTTCGAGTTGCAACTTCTGTAGATTTAAGAAGAGCCATAAATGCTGAAGGAAAGAAAAAAACAGATTTATAAGTTTAGGTTATCTGTTGAGAAAATGACAAGGCATGTTAAAAATGCCCCAATTGCTTTGTTATTTATCGATTGCTATTTTCAAAAGAAGACAATATGACTTAAATCAATAATTGATTAATTTCTCCTTACCAATAGTGATATTTGTTGAAATGCCTACTGTAGAATTGATGAACGATGATGTTTAATAAGACAAGTGCAGATGGTGAGTATTTTTAATCATTCGTTTACTTGGGGTTGGAAGTGGGTATATGGTGGTAAAATTGAAATAATAAAAAGGAGATATCTACTTTGGCTTTCTGAAATAAATTACTATTAAATAAGAAACTGAAACATGGATTATCTTGAAGAGTGTGAGATGCACATGCAAGCTAGGAATTTATGTGAAAGTCTAATTAATACTTTTAAGTTTTAACTAATGCTCATCTTGTCGGTCCATTCATTCGCTGTAATTATATTTGTATACTAGTTAGACATGAATATGCATGCATGCTTACGAACTACTAACAAAGACTAAGTTGTAAATTGTATATCTAGTTAAAAAAATTGACTAAGTATCAAGTAGGTTCGTTTCAAAAAAAAAAGAAAAAAGTATCAAGTAGGTTATACTGTTATATAGATGAATTGTATAACTTTTCTAAAGATAAAAACGGATGATTTCTCTAGGCCAAATCCAACAATAGCCTTCAGATTTGTGAAAATCTGAGTTTTGAATTTTAAGTTGTAGACTGTAGATTAAATGGTAATTATCTAAACTGTACCACTTTTCTTAATTACAATAGTTAAATGTTAGATCAAGATGACGCTGTTTAGATCTAAATTCCTGAACTGAAAATTTATAATAGCTTACAAAATTTAAGAAAGGGAACTAGACAAAACAAAAAGAAACTGATTAATGATAAAGTAGAATAAAATTAAGATAATGGGTCAAGCATCATTAGGTCAAGAAGATTATGCATAAAGATTTAACACCACACCTCAAGTCACATGTCATAGTAGCATCAAAAGATTAGTATATAAGTATCAAATCGATAAATAGAGAGAGGTCATGTGCATAGATAGACAGATTAACACAATTTAAATATATAGTAGTAAAGTGAGAGAAAGCATTTCGACAACATGGTTTTATTCTGCAGGTAATTAATTATGGAATAGTGTGTACTCTAATTACCGTAAATTACACTTGAAAATTGGTGATAGTAATCATATTATTGACGATATACGTTCCGTAATATGTAAATGTTGTTGTACGTTATCGACAACAAATATACCCTTCTTTTAAACGCTTTACATTTAATATGATTTATATTTAGGGTATTGCACAAAATTCCTTTGAAAAGTCACCTTTCATCTTGATCATTTTACTAACTATTTGCTTTTGAATTAAAATTATGGAAAATATGAGATATGAAAAAGGTAAACGTTTTGTGAGCTTCACAAATTAATGTAGGTAAACAGAAAATCCCAATTAGTCCGTTGGGGGTTGTCAGCTTCAAGAGTCCATGACCATCTGAAGGCCATATACTATTCGCTCGATATGTAAAGAGGAAAACTTCACCTCACATTTCTTGATCCATGAAAAAAACTTTCTACTGATGCATGCATACCCAAAACAAGAAAATTCATTTGGTTTTTTCAAAGAGTAATCAATATTAATATTTATACCATTAAAAATTAAAGAAAAAAATAATTAAACTTCGAGAAAATGGATGATCTAGGGAAGCCACTGATGGGGATTTAGTTTTTAGGCAAAATGTTCTTGCAAGCACACATGTCTCGTAGTAATACTTTAGGATCAAATCCACACTAGGTAGAGTGTACGCAGTAGCACGTCCGAGTTCACTCGAGCTAAGCAGCAAATACAAGGATTTTGATGATGGATCGCCCGAATGCAGAAGCAATTCGATCGACTGAAGCGCCTTTCGGAACATGAGAACCGTATTCGATCGATTGATTCATGCAAAAACAAAATAAAAACGTGAGTGCAATCAAATAATAAAAGCGTTAGGAAGTTAGGAAATGTGTAAGAGATTCATTGTTCAAATTTTTCGGGTAGTAATTATGCAAGTCTTCTAAAAAGGCTATATAGCTTGAGATCACTAGTATTCGACTATCCTTATGGTCAAGATTAGCCGGTCTAATATAGTAAAGTCCATGTTAACCCCTAGGGAAACTTTTCATACCGTCCCTTCAGTCCCTAGACTAGGCATGAAGTTTAAAAAATCAATTGCTACTCCGAGAATGGTCATTAGAGCTTTCAAAATCAAGTTACGGATTACTAACTCGAAGTGATGTATTAGTAGTCTTTTAATCCTATGATAATTAGTGTAATTTTGATAAGAAAGTAAGCCTTAACTAATTATTGCATAATCCTATTGCCTATCTACCTAACCATGAAATCTCTTAGCAAGACCTCATTCCCAACAATGAAACTATTCAAACATGCTTATGAGAAACATAATAACAATGGAAATTGCAATCATATAAATCAAATTAAAGGGTTCAAAAAGGTTTATCTGAATTGCATAGACAAAGATTACAAACTTCTCCCTTGATAGCAAATCCAAAGTAGAATGAAAGAGAAAACAATGAAAAAGACTAGAAAACTGTTTTGCATATATGGATGCTAGTAAGCTTATGAATTTTGTGTTATTTCTTCTGCTTTGTAGCTTCTGTATTTATAGTGTAGAGGTCGTCCATGAAGTTGAGTGAAATCAGGAATCAGATTCTGATAAGGATCCAAAAGTTTGGACTTATCTCTTCTCGATCGATCGAATAACAGAGTGTCATTCGATTGAATATATCTGAAAACGCGTCTAGAGTATCTCCTAAATCTCTTCTGAATATCTTCAACAGATCCTGATAGCTTCTAAGTGGCAACGGTCTTTATCTGAGAATTTTCTCGAAGGTTTTAGTGATTATTTGGTCTTGATCGATCGAATCTCCTAGGCGGACGATCGATTGTGCCTTCATCACCAGTGGGATTCATTTTGATATCTCTTCTAAGATCTTGGCTTAACTCCTTTCTCCCGAGGCTAAATTACTCGATTCCAAGCCCTTGTGACAGCTGACTCACGTGGCTTGATTGTCTTAAATCCTCATTTCAATCCAAGTTAACCATCTTCTTCATCCAAGCCTGGACTTCTGATGTTGAATTGCTAAACTCGGTAGAAAATGCCCATTTCTGACATAAAAAAACCTTATTTTCACAAAAGCATTTTGAAAACAGAAAATCTGAACTCAATAGTTTAGTCTTAAACAAAATGGTTTCGTTAAGAAAAGCACTGAAAAAGTATGTTAAAAAGCGGTAAAAGATTATCCCTACCAACCATATACTGCTATTAATACCTCTGAAAGGGGCCACGTCAGAAAAGAGGGAGAAAATTTAAAGAGCACATGATTTGGTGTTTCTTCATCAACCCCTCATGATGAGAATGTTGTATCACAGATTATTCTTCTCCCTCTATAAGACGTCACTAATAACTATTTTGAAAAGATTTGTCATAAACATTATCATAGTTTTGGTGGAAAATTCACTTCTCAACGATGAGTTTGAAGTTTCCGGAAATCAGGTTTGTAAACTTGACCAAAGAATTTTTATAAGCTCTCTTATACTTTAATTGATACCTTGATTTGGCCGTATATATTCCGGATTTTGTATAATACCAGCCAAACATATCCTCCTTAGGAACTTGACTTATAGGCATGCTCAGAATTTTTGAAAGATCTGACGAGCCCATGATTTGATTTAATAAAGGAATATTATATGACATAGTCCTTGTATCCGTTGATTGATTTAATTAATGTCCATACTAGGCCAGATTAGGGGTGTCAGAAGGGCCGACACGCACCCATTTAGGCCGTCCACCGCGGGCTGAATTGATTTCACGGGTCTTGCGGGCCTTCCCGCCTTGGTCTGCGGTCCACAAACTCATGTCCCATACCCACCCCACTAATTTATATCAGTATACGGCGTACCTGCGGATCTAAACAACCTTAGAGAGTTTTAAAGGATGAGCTTTTGATCTTAACATCACCAAGTTTTGGTAACTCATTATATATATCATATAAATCTAAATCTACTTATGAAGCCAGAGCTTGGGTTATTCACCATGAACTTGAAACCTTGTTTTGATAACATCAAGAGGACACATAATTTTCTAAATTAGGAAGGTGAGAATTGGCGGACATCTCTTGGATGTGAACGGAGAAGAAAGAAGAATTGAGTCAGTCAAACCCTGTAAATGTCTTTAAAGGTTCAACAATATCCAAAAACATAACATAGAGGCGGGTTGCCCCTAGGGGTGGGCATTCAGTTCTTCGGTTCGGTTTTGGTTCGCTTCTTCTATTTTTCGGTTCTTCGGTTCCAAGGAAAAAATGTCCAATGGGTACATAATGCATATCGGTTCGGTTCCCATTTGGTTCGGTTCGTTCCAAAATTGGAGGAACCATATGGGTACCGAAAAAATTCGTTTCCGGTTCAGTTCTAGGTAAATACCCATAATAACCGAAAAAGCGAACCAAAATCTACAAAATTACTCGGAAAACCCTAAAAACCCAAACAAAAAATTACAAACTTAGTAAAATGTACCAATTAATCTAACAAATAAGGTAAAATCTATCAACTAACACTATAAAAATTAACCAAAATATTGAAAAAACTATGAATGGATTAGGTTTCTTCAAAATAATAGTCTAATTTCGGTTCCATTTGGTTCCCTTTCCGGTTCCGGGTAAGAACCGGAACCGAACCGATACATATTGGATCTCAAAGACAGGAACCAATGGGTATTTTCTATGGAACCGAACCAAACCAATACCCATATTTTCGGTTTGGTTCGGTTCTTCGGTTCCAGTTACTTATGCCCACCCCTAGTTGCCCCTAGGGGTGGGCATTCGGTTCTTCGGTTCGGTTTCGGTTCGGTTCTTCTGTTTTTCGGTTCTTCGGTTCCAAGGAAAAAATGTGCAATGGGTACATAATGCATATCGGTTCGGTTTCGGTTCGGTTCCCATTTAGTTCGGTTCGGTTCCAAAATTGAAGGAACCATATGGGTACCGAAAAAATTCGGTTCCGGTTCAGTTCTGGGTAAATACCCATAATAACCAAAAAAGCGAACCAAAATCTACAAAATTACCCGGAAAAACCTAAAAACTCAAACAAAAGATTACAAACTTAGTAAAATTTACCAATTAATCTAACAAATAAGGTAAAATCTATCAACTAACACTTTAAAAATGAACCAAAATATTGGAAAAACTATGAATGGATTAGGTTTCTTTAAAATAATAGTATAATTTCGGTTCCATTTAGTTCCCTTTCCGGTTCCGGGTAAGAACCAGTACCGAACCGATACCTATTGGATCTCAAAGAGAGGAACCAATGGGTATTTTCTATGGAACCGGAACCGAACCAATACCATATTTTCGGTTCTGTTCGGTTTTTCGGTTCCAGTTACTTATGCCCACCCCTAGTTGCCCCCATGCCCGCGGATCTTTGGTGGACTTGTCCAACTTATACCGCATATGAAGTGGTCTGGCCCGCGAGGCCCGCATATATACGTTCTTCTGATTCATAGGCCCATACCCGCACCACATAGGCTCTGAACAGGCTTGGCCCGCAGGCCGCGGGCCCAATTGACATCCTTAGGCCAGACATTACCTTTACAGTCAATCGGTTGAGTCAGTTTCTCTCAGCTCCCATAGACATTCATCTTTAGGCTGCACATATAGTCTCAAACTACATTAAATCTAACCCACATTGAGGTCCTTTATGCTATTTTCCGCATATCTTTGCCTTAGTACTTATGTTTGTGCGAATTGGATACTTTTCCTTACACAAAACGCTATGTGATTGGTTATTGGGTTTATCTTGGCTCTTCTTTGATTACTTGGAAGTCTAAGAAACAAAGGGTTGTGAGTAGGAGTAGGAAAAATGTTGAATATCGCGTGGCTTTGGCTACTTGTGGATTGATTTGGATACAATAACTTCTCACATATTTGAATATACAAATGTCCACAACTGCTGGGCTTTTATGTGATAACAAGTCTGTTGTACAACTCGCTATCAATCTTGTTTTCCATGAAAGGACTAACACATCGAGATTGATTGTCATACAGTAAGGAATAAGGTTAAAGGTGGGTTTCTCAAAGTCATCCATGTGTCCAACACAAACCAACATGATGAAATTCTTACAAAGCCCCTTCATCAGTATCCTTTCCATTCCAATCTTAGTCGTATGTCAATGTCAATTCTCTTCCGTTCCAAAGACACTTCCACTTTAGATACTTGAGGGGGGGGGGTGTATTAACATAGTTATGGATAATAATAGTTTCTTACATTTCTAGTTAAACTAGTTTTATACGGGAAAAGTGCCAATACATGAGTATAGACACATCAACCTTATTATAGTTTCAACACATGCATGAACATTTTTAGATTTAAATTATAATGCACAAACTCAACTCTGTTATTCGTTAATGAGTCACACATCCGACGAGGCTTCTTGAACGTTCCCATTTTGATAAAACAACGTCGTTTTAACGAAAATAATAATTTGGGAGACGGAACACGTAGGATACGGCGTCATATTGAAGATCAAAGGAGTGTGGGCTTCAGGTAATTGGGCTTAAACTGGATTGGGATAAGGGCTTTGCAGGGGAAAAAATGGTCTCAGAATAAATAAAACAACGTCGTTTTGGGAGAACAAACTCTGAGTCTGAAAAAACAAAAATGCGATTCAGGGGAATTGGGATTAGGGTTCTTTATAGATTGAGAGTGAAATCTTTGTGAAAAAGATTTAACATCGCATTGTTAGTCGATTAAGGGTTTATGGGTCAATTTGGAAGCAAATTCGTTCGAAATCGAAGAAGTTGAGGTGATTTTCGTTGGGAGATATGAGGTAAGTATCTACGGTTTCAATTTTTTAAAGTGTAATGGGGGAGTTGTTGTAATTGAGTAATCAGTTGATGATCTCTTTCCCAATTATAGTGAGGATGACACACATTTATGTGTTTATCATGGTAAACAATGGAAAGACATCGATGGTAAGTAAGATATGATTAGAGAGATGTTTACGCTTGAAGGGCGAGCCACTGAGTTGTTTGATATGTTGATGGTTGATTCGAGAATTGATTTGTATGGTAAGATCATGTGGTATGTATTGCCCTATGAGGATTTAAGTATGAGAAAAGATTTGACTAATGGGACTGAAATTTTTAAGAAGATGTGTGAGGTAGCATTGTAGGTCAAATGTTTGCTTTTGTTATCCCTCCCACTCTCTAAGGTGAAATAAATCAGGAGTTTAATGGTCAGTAAAAAGCGGATGTTATTGGTGAAAAAAATGGTGAAGTGAATGATGATTGTTTTGGTGAGCAGTTTCCAGAAGAAGCTAGAGCTGAGAGTGCAGTGGCTGATTGTTTTTCACAAACCAGAAAACAATGTTAACCTTCATACACCTCCTAACTTGGATGGTGATGAAGATGAATGTAGTACACAAATAAAAGGCAGTGGTGAGTTGAAGTTAGGACAAGTATTTGGTAGTGTAAAGGAGTTCAAAGAAGATGTGATAGATTAATCAAGGGAGGAAGGAATGTGAAATATGGTCGATCGGAATTCGAGAGATGTGTGGGCTAAGTGTGGATCAAATGATGATTGTCCATGGAGGATTTATTTCTCCTACGAAGTCCCGTTTGGAACGTATATGGTGAAGAATTTTGTGGATAATCACAGTTGCGTGAAGAGTGGACACAACACCGTTTTTAATCAAATGGTTATTTTGAATTTGTTCATTAATGATATAAGGTATGACTCTTTATACAATCCCCAAACTATGCAACATCAAATTCAACAAAGGTTATTTTGGTTTCTAAAAGGGAAAAAATTTGGAAGAGATTAGCTTTAGACATCATTAAAGTAGAGCATGAAGAGAAATGTTCACTTCTCGAAGACTGCCGCTTGGAGGTTTTAGATTAATTTATATCATCTTCTTTGAACCCACTGTTTTTTTTAAGTTTCTTTTTCTTTATAAGTTTCCTGCAAATTGAAATTCTATAGGGTTTTTCACGTTTCATATACTTTTTAATTTCCTTGTTTTCTTAAAGAACATTACTGTTGGTTTTGTTAAAATTTCATATTATGACTTTATTTAACATATGTTTTTTTTACGTTTTTAAGTTCACTTTTAGGTTTTCTTTTTTATTTTAGGAAATTCAACAAAGCGTGCTGTTTCTTGTGGTAACCTTAAATTGTTTTTTTTGTTGTTGTACATAATGAAGGAACGCTCTGTTTTTTTAGGTTTCCCTTTTACAAATTCTTTTTTTTTTTTTTTTAGTTTTCAAGCTTATTTAAGTTCTGTTTTTTTTTTAAAGCTTATTCAAATGTTTCTATCACACTACTGATTGATTTTACAAAGTGTTCTAGTCTAGACTCCTTCTTAAATGGACGATTAACCTTTTTTCTTTTGTGTGGTGAAGAGGAGTTTATCGTGGTGAGCGCGGATTGTCTCTTCTTTAGGTCTTTTTGGAATCTATTAACTTCATTATAATGTTTTTTTCATGCTTGCCTTCAGTTCTTAACTAAGAATGTGAACGGAAACAAGTTTGTTCATATTAATGTTCACTATGATGATGCGATTCTTCTAGTAATTCCAAAAATGTAGACGGTGTTGTCTCTTTAGTATGCTTCCACAGTTTTTTTTAGTTGAGCTGGTTTAGTATGCTTCCACAGTTTCAAGTTCTGTTTGGTTAAGGTTTTAAAGTTTTTTCAAGTTCTGTTTTTTTTTTTTCAAGTTCTGAAGCTTATACAAGTTCTGTTTTTTTTTCCTTCAAGTTTTGAAGCTTATTCAAGTTTTGTTTTTTTTAAAGTTTAAAGCTTATTGAGGTTCTGTTTTTTTTTTTATATATATAAGATTGTCAAGGATATGAGCTAAGTTTTGGCTCTCTCTATGTGTAATAGTTCTAACCTTGGATCGTCTGGTGATGTTGCCACAATTCTTGTGGAAGGCAGTAAAGATATGTTTCACAGGTTTATGTGTGCTTCGAGTTCTAAAGAGAACACAATGCCAATTTTGTCGTCAAATCATTGGTATTGATGGGTGTTTCTTGCAGTGCACATGCAAGGGAAAATTATTAGCAGCAGTGGGTGGGGCTCTAATAATCAGATGTACCTTGTTGCTTGGGCTGTTGTAGATGTGGAGAATGAAGATAATTAGCGTTGGTTCATAAAGAAAGTGAATGATGGATTTTGTCTTGGAGAAAGTGAAGGATTTGCCTTCATTTCAGATAAACAAAAGGGGTTCTTGAATGTGGTTCAAGAGCAGTTACCAAGGATTTAGCACCGGATGTGTTAGACACGTCTATGAAAACTTAAAAAAGATCCTCCCTAACAAGCCTGAGATGAAGAAATTGTTTTGGAATGTTGCTAAAAGCTACAACATGCCTGAATATGAGAGAAATATTAAAGTTTTTATGAAGTATGATTGGTGTGGGTTTAAAGACATGATGTCAAAGAATCCACATAATTGTAGCCGTGTATTCTTCTCTACCATAGCTGTTTTTGATGATGTTCACAACAACATCTCCGAGTTTTTTAACCATGCTATTGATCCTACATGAGAGATGCCAATGGTTGAGATGTTGGAGACCATAAGGAGGCGGGCTATGATTCAGATTGATATTAGGTTTATGAAGTCACTGAAGCATACATGCAAAGTGAGTCGTGAAGCCGCTTTAAATGTTGCATTGGAGCAAGCAAAGATTACCCACTGTCGTGTGTACCCGGGATCAGATGGTTGGTATCAGGTTCAACAGAATACACAACAATAAAAGGTTCACATGAAAACACACTTGTAGTTGTAGGAAGTGGGATATGTCTAGAATTCCTTGTTGACATGTTTTGAAGATCACTTTGGATAATAAATGGGATCTAGAGGACTTCATTTTTCATTGGTATTTCACTGAGATGTGGAGGAAAGTCTATGGGCAGTCCATCCTCCACTTAGTGGTTCACGTTTTTGGAGAAAAGATGATTATACCAAAGTGGCACCGCCACCAAGAGAGAAAATGATGGTCGCAGAAAAAAACTCAAAAGATGAATAAAGGGTTGAATGATTTTCAAACAAAGAAGACAAATGTATCAAGACATAACCGTGTAATGCATTCTTCAAAATGTGGCATAGCTGGACATAAAGCACCATCTTATACTAGCAAAGAAGGAGTTGCAAATGGTGAGGGTTCAAGCCAACCGACACAAAACTCAGCCACTAATTAATTTCAGATATTACTCACAATATTTTTTATGTTTATGATTTATCTATGTTCTGAATATTTTTTATTTTGTGCTTTTGGAGGATATTAAATCAGTTTATGTTTATGGTTTAGCATTTGTTGAATAATTTTTCATGGTTTTGGTTTATGATATGATCCAACTTTGCTTTGATTTTTCATTCATTTTTTCATTTTGGTTTCCAAAACTTATTTGTAATCTCCTCTATACAAGATTACAAGGAGTTTTTTTTTTGTGGAGTCAATTACAGTGGCAAATTTTGGCTTGTTCATGCAAATTTTTAACCTCTTTATAATTGTCATGAAACAATTTATGTACCTATCTCATTTTTACTCTATCTTTGTTTCATGTTTTTTGCAACGTTATTATGTTTTACATGAAACATAGTATATTATTTCGACTAATTTAAACACTTGTTCCTTTATTGTTAAACTCTCAAATATTTTCAAATTTAAATAACCACTTCAACAACTTACATGTAGTTATTCTTACGTTGTTTAAACACTTCAAACTTGCATAGATAATCATATTAGCATATTACAAGAAACCACACATTAGAACAAGCATATTAGTAATTGACTAAGCTTACACTTACACACATTATAAAAAGAAACCAAAGAGGACTGCCATAACTAAAACACACAATAATGTTTTCAAACTACGAAATTCCACAGTGCAACCCGAATCTCCTTTTGTCATGTTTGAACAACGGCATCACATGTTCGAGTTTCCATTTCAAGATTATCAACCTTATATTCACAAGCTTTCAAGCCTTTCTCAAACCGAAACACAACTTCTTCAACCTTGTTCTCAATCAATTCTTCAACCTCTTCTACGATTGATATAATCAGTCCATTTGAACAAATGATAATTATTCTACAATATGTAAATCTCCTTATATCAATCAAACAATTATAATATAAAACCGAATATTTTTAGAAAATGACCACTTCTCAATTCGAGCAAGAGTGTAATTTATACATGTTCTGAACCATGTGGGCAGATGTGAAAGAGTCTCCATGGGTTCTTCGAAGTCTTTGACGTCTTCATCATAATGGGTTCACCACATATACAAACCCGTGGTATCCCCGTTCTTCTTCTATCACCCATTATCACAACCTACTTAAAGATTGGGTAAAATATCATGAGAAACTAAAGCATAAAGATTCGAGCAAGAGTTATCAATTTCGTGATTACACAATTTGCCAGATTCACTCTCAATCGATGAAGAACCCTAATCCCAATTCTCCCAAATTGTGTTTTTTTTTTCAGACTCAAAATTTGCTTCTCACAAACGACGCCATTTTGTGTGTTCTGAGACCAGTTTTTTTTCTTTTCTTGCAAAGCCCTTGTCTCAACCCAATTTAAGCCCAATTACGTAAAGCCCACATTTCTTTAATCTTCAAAACGACAATGTATCTTACGTATCCTCCCAAAAGTCACATCATTTTATCGAAACGAGAACATTCAAGAAGCCTCACAAGCTCCATAGGATATGATGCATCAACGGATAACAGAGTTGACTAACGGGCATGCAAAGCATCAAACGCCACTTATATTTGATTTAGTGCATTACAATTTAAATCTCAGAAAGTTCATGCATGTATAAGAACTATACTAACGTTGATATGTTTATACTCACCTCGACGGTTGGTTGTGCATGTATCGGCACTTTTCCCATTTTTATACTATACACTTGTGTTGTATATACGACCATTTGTATATACACTTGATATTTTTATACTCTCTCTCTCTCTCTCTCTCTCTCTCTCTCTCTCTCTCTCTCTCTCTCTCTCTGATGAGGACATCGATGCTAGCATACATGAACCTCAAGGCTATGCCACTTCCATTCCATACATGAGAAAGACACCAAGAACAAGATCAGGAACTAGAAGCCTAGGAGAGGAGTTCAACTAATCTGTGGAGAGCTTAATCACGTTATTGGAGCATGAAGAACTNATGCCACTTCCATTCCATACATGAGAAAGACACCAAGAACAAGATCAGGAACTAGAAGCCTAGGAGAGGAGTTCAACTAATCTGTGGAGAGCTTAATCACGTTATTGGAGCATGAAGAACTCAAAGGAA